>SNQJ01S0229015.1:7539-21932 GCA_010110895.2 Picea sitchensis
GTTCCCAAGAGTAGGCCAGCAGGGAGTGACTTAGTAGTCTATTTGTTCCCGTAGACTATAGTCAGGCACAAACAGGGAACAAGAGGAGAAATAAGGGGTGAATTAGTGGCTAAACGATGAATTAAGCTAAAAAGCTTAGGAAAAGTCACTTAAGCTAAAGTCAATGGAGAAATAGAATGAAAAGGTGTTGAGGGGGAGACTTAATTAATTAATTACTCACCTTAGGAGGAAAAGTGCCTAGCTTAAATGATGTCAACAGAGAATTGGATCGGGAAGAGTATAAAGGGAGGAATTCGGCCTAATTCCTCATTATGTTATGCTTTGATGTTGAGAGAGTTTCCAGAGGAGAAGGAGAATCGACCTTCTATTGTTTTGTGGATTTCTGGAGGAAACCACCACCATTGATCGGTTTCAGTGTTGAGAAACACACCCTAGCCTATCAGAGATAACATCTAAGTATTTCACCGTGCTATTCAGGAGTATCCAATTTGCAGTGTTTGCGCAGCTCAGCCAGTGAGGGCGCAAGGGTGAGAGAGGGTTTTGTGTAGTTGCACGAGGTCAAAGATTATCTTGCAGAATCCTCCTGACCCAGTTGAGGACTAGCTAAGGCGCATCTTTTGAGCCACCAGGCATCAGATTCTAACGGTGGAATCTCTCTGAGTGCAACAAACAACCAGATAGTGCACAACTCTTGAGGAGGGGCATTTGGGGTTCCAGAGGGAGTTCCGGATCATATCTGAGGAAACCCTTCCGACCCAGTAGAACATTGGCCAGGGCGCACATTTTGAATTATATAGCAGCAGATTCCATAGGTGGAATCATTAGGGCGCACTCATTGAGCCCAAGAGGTGCGCAACCCCCTAGGGGATGACATCGAGAGCTTCCGACATCCGATCTTCAGTATGTCAGTGATCAGTAGCAGCCTAGAGGCCAGGGCGCTCAGTTTGGGACAATTTCCAAGCGATTTTGTTGAGTATAGCCACCAAGGTGAGTTTTCCAAAGTAGCAACAGTTGTCGTGAGTTTCCGTTTGTCACCATACGAGGGAGTTCACAGAGAGACTCATGGACAGGTTTGACAAGAGGTATCCAAAGATCCATTTCATGGATCTAGCCCAGTTGAGACAAACTGGCACGAAAAAGGCATTCATCACAAAGTTTCAGCGAGTGGCAGTGGCAGTGATAGATATATCCGAGCCCAGGTTGATCATGTTATTCACAGAGGGGCTCACAGAACCCTTGAGAGGATGGGTGAAGGCATACAGGACTTTGCAGGATGCCATCTTACGCACTTGAGATTTGGCAGACTCAGCGCTGGCGACTAAAACTTTTCCCAAACCTGTTGTGCACATTAGAGGAGCTTCCCCCATTGGATGAGGAGGAGCAGTTGGAGCTAGTGCTGGAGGAGGTGCTCAAGCAGAGAGAGCGCAAATTGAGGAGCAGGGTCATCAGGGAGTGCTTGGATAGATGGAGGGGACTTCTCGGAAGGGAGGACTATGATGTCTCATTCCCAAGAGTAGGCTAGCAGGGAGTGACTTAGTAGTCTATTTGTTCCCGTAGACTATAGTCAGGCACAAACAGGGAACAAGAGGAGAAATAAGGGGTGAATTAGTGGCTAAACGATGAATTAAGCTAAAAATCTTAGGAAAAGTCACTTAAGCTATAGTCAACGGAGAAATAGAATGAAA
Source organism: Picea sitchensis (assembly GCA_010110895.2). NCBI lineage: Eukaryota > Viridiplantae > Streptophyta > Pinopsida > Pinales > Pinaceae > Picea > Picea sitchensis. Next base: position 9,225 of record SNQJ01S0229015.1, read on the forward strand.
AAGTGTTGAGGGGTAGGCTTAGTTAATTAATTACTCACCTTAGGAGGAAAAGTGACTAGCTTAAGTGATGACAACGAAGAATTAGATCGAGAAGAGTATAAAGGGAGGAATTCGACCTAATTCCTCATTATGTTATGATTTGATGTTGAGAGATTTTCCATAGGAGAAGGAGAATCGACCTTATGTTGTTTTGTGGATTTTTGGAGGAAACCACCACCATTGATCGATTTCAGTGTTGAAAGACACACCCTACCCTATCGGAGATACCATATAGGTATTTCACCATGCTATTCAAGAGTATCCAATTTACAGTGTTTGCGCAGCTCAGCCAGTGAGGGCGCAAGGGTGAGAGAGGGTTTTGTGTCAGAGATTATCTTGCAGATTCCTCCTGACCCAGTTGAGGACTATCCAGGGCACATCTTTTGAGACACCAGTCATCATATTCTGATGGTGGAATCTCTTTGAGCGCAATAGACAACCAAATAGTGCGCAGCTCTTGAGGAGGAGCATTTGGGGTTCTAGAGGGAGTTCTGAATCAGATCCGAAGAAACCCTTCCGACCCAGTATAGCATTGGCTAGGGCGCACATTTCGAGTTATATAGCAGCAGATTCCCTCGGTGGAATCATTAGGGCGCACTCATTGATCCCAAGAGGTGTGCAACCCCCTAGGGGATTACATCCAAAGCTTCCGGCATCCGATCTTCAGTCCATCAGTCATCAGTAGCAGCCTAGAGGGTAGGGCGCTTAGTTTGGGACATTTCCAGATGATTCTGTCGAGTATAGCCACCAGGGTGAGTTTTCCAGAGTTGCAACAGTTGTCATGAGTTTCTGAAACTGCATCTTTTTGCGAATCCATCCATGCATGCGCATATTTGCCTTCATCATCTGATCACGGGTATTATATATTAGTTGCTTGTATTCCAGTGACAATCCACGAGATCTAGCTGACGATTACATGTGCTTTCAACATATTATTGTATTTCCTACTATTTTTTCCTCATAATACATATGAATGAGATGGTGTTTGTTCCTTATTCTTTATGCATCATATATTCTGTCTAAACATTAATTGAATGAAACACACATGCGGAAATCACCAAGCATGTTAAAACATTAGCTCAAACACATCCAAAAACCCCCAGAGTATCATATCAGACAATGGATTTGACAATTTAGCAGTGTTTCCTAGACTAGTCGAATTTGGGATATTACAGTGGTATTAAAGCTTTAGTCCTGCCAGCCTGTGACTAAAGACGATGAGTGTAGCAAAGGACCTAGAGGGTCGTGAGCACGTAGGTGACGAATATGTCACTTACAACAGACGCAAGGAGAGAAGACCTATACCTGATTTCCCCCTTTCCCTCCTAGCTCAGAGGAAGAGGAGGAGGCACACAGGGAAGCAGAGAGAAGGGCAGAAGGTGAGGTTGAGCATGAGGCATAGAGGATGTTAGGAGACAGATATGAGAGACCAGAGGGCAGTGGTAAGGCCCCCATGGAACCAAAGGCAACCTTCATGCAGGTACTCAACAATCTGGTAGTTAGTCAGCAGGCCATGACTCAGTCTTTCACGCAAATGGTTGATAGATTGGCTATAGTGGGCACCCCAAGCACACAAGCCCCACATGCAGCACAGGGGAACTCAGGGGCAGGCAATAGACCCCAGTCACCTACTCACACATACACCTCTTCGAGTAGGATTCCCAGGCCATTGTTCACCATTTTCCATAGGGCAACCCCAATAGCAACTCAATAGCCAATAGCACAGAGCCCGCCCACTTAGGCGGAGAACATTGCAGAGTACACGAGAGAATATGCAACATTGGGTCGTGACTTCAATCCAGACATGACCCTGGTCGAGTATTGTAGACTCAGACTCAAGAACCACCCCAGAGAGCCTCAGAGAGGAGGACAATAGCAGTAGCAGATACATAACATTGATTTCATCTAGTAAGTTGGTAAACTAACCATACCTTCTTTTGATGGATCGTCCAAATGGCACCAAAAATTACAAGAGAAAAATGCGAGAGAGTGGGGAAATATTTTGGCATAATAAAGTTGCTGTGAAAAACTGATGTTAAAATGAGGAGAGAGGGCTTCCTTTTAAAGGAGGGAGAGAGGAGAGACCCGTCTTGGATGAATTACAAGTGTCACCCATCCAAGAGAGAGAGAAAAAGTCAAGAAGGGCGCAGTTTTAGGGTTTTGGTAGTGAGTTAAGGTTTGAGGGGTGAGGTGTGAAGGGGGGAAACCCCTTTCCACTTGTTCAAACATGAGGTTAGGCTATAGGAAGGGTGCAGTTAGGGTTTTAGGCACTTATTCACTTTAATTTTTACTTTCCCCTAGGTTCATGAAGAAGGGAGGAGCACTTTTCACTAGGGAGACTCACTTTTGGTTGTTGACTTGGCATGGGGGGGTCTTCTATATGGATTTTCACTTTTCCAACTTAGGAAATACATTAGAAATCATTTACCCACTCTCTCTCATGACTTTAAACATTTTTACAATTTTTTGGCTTTTTACCTTAGCCAATTATTTGCTGATTTTTTACTGACTTGGACTCCTCATGGACAATGACCTGCCAAAACTTGTCCAATTGAGATGAAACTTGGTCCAAGGGTGTAGGGGGTTATAAGCCATTTGATTTGAGTACTCACACCCCTATAAAAAATCCACAAGGAACAATTTTTTACATTTTTCATCAAAAATAATTAAAATTTCCAATTTACGGAAAATTTTAATGAGATGCCTAGCATGGTCATTTACAACATCTTTAGACCTTAGTCACCCACTAGGATCGATCATTTGAACGCATTTCACCACTTCGGAGGATCGTTGAGTGAAAAACTCAAGAGTAATTAAAATCACTGAAAAGCAAGATTAATTACCCAAGGAAAAAAAATACTCGATGAAAGGACTTCCCTAATGATAAAGTCCTAGGCAACTAAATAAAACTTGACCCATGCTAACATATTACAAAAATCCCACGCAGAGGAGCGAACATTCTGTGTACACAGAAAGAAGTGTCAACGGCAAAATTGCCCTATTGAGCCATAAGTCTTCAAACTTGTTGTACCACCAGGTACATATCTTCATGATACATGACGTTGACACCTAGTTGAAATAGGTGGTCAACAGGTCACATAAGATACGATGGTCACACTTTTTCTTGATCATGATACATAGTACAAATAATCGCGATGGCACATCTGATCACAATACTCTAGGCTCTAACATCATCTCAAGATAGACACAAGATCTGCTCATATGCTGGGACATATCTGACATAGAAAATGAGGTATCTCTGAAGTGAAACTGAGGGGTAATAGTAGGTAACATAATTTATAAAAGTAATGTGTCCAAAATTGGTTTGATAATCAATATAATGATTGGAATATTGTTGATATTATGGTAGTTGCAGGAGGTATTAACCTCCACGTGTAATCCTGACAAGAATAGAATATTCTGGGAAGCAAGAAGAAACCCTAAAGCATTGGACATAACCCTAGAAGACAAGTCGGTTAAAGGAAATATTAAATATTGAGTTTTTGGCCTCCAGAATGAGAAGTCGGCCCAGACAACTAAGGAGGAGCATTATAAATACAGGATGCCAAAGCTCATTTAACAGATACAACATGCAACTGTAGAAATTTAAGAGTGTTCACTGCAAAAATTTAGTAAGTGCGCAAGTCTGGAGAGTTGTTGCAGCTGCAGCTACTGCAACTTGTATTTTCAGTTTAGTTTTGGACTTTCTCTTGGTTATGGTTGGACTTTCAACCTTGTGTGCTAGCTATGGAGAGAGGTACCCTATATTGATTGGCTATTAGGCCTAGGGTTTGCTTCCGGAATTATTCTATGTCAAGGTTAAGGTGCTTGGGGGTGGCTTTGGCCTATGGTTGGGTGATAATATTGTTATATTGTCTATGGTGAAACGAGCATGCCTATTATTTCTAACAGGTTATGGGCCCACACTATCTTCGGACAGTCTAACCGTTGGAAGATAGATTGGGAGGATTTGCTCAGTTACAGTTGCAGTTGCAGTCATAGATTGGGAGGATTTGCTCGATTACAATTGCAGTTGCAATCAAAGTTTTGCTGCAGCAACAAAACCCCAACCCTCATGTTGTTGAGGCACCTGCAAAGAGATTGACCTAATTTCCGAATATACCAGTGCGCCCTACCCTAGCACTTCCGCATTCTCAACAAGCTAAGACAGCCAAGTTTTGAGTCTTCGGTCAAAGCTCGCGCGGTTGACCGTCAGCAACAATGACTTACCTATGAAGTTAGAAAACAAGTTAGAAGGGCTTCTAACTTCGCAGCATGGAAGATACAAGGACCCACCTCATCCCTCGCTATAGAATAAAGTGTTGGATATCGTGGTGGAAAGATCGTGGAACCACAGCCTTGAAGAAGGAACCCTAACGCTGCACCATAGAAGTTCAAGGATAGTGATATCAATGCATTGTTATCGCACGCTTGCTAGGAAGTTGGGTCGGGTGCTATTATAAGATAGAGGTCAAACTGGCGTAACGAGAACCTTTCCCACCCAATGTCACCCCTCATGGGAAGGTTCTTCTATTTAGGAGGTGAGGCCCAAGGGAGATGTCCCTGACCTCGGGTTTTGAAGAGGCAAAAGTTAAAAGGAGAAAGGTAAAGTTCCCCCTTCATACGTCACCACCAAAACAGATAGTCCCCGCTAAACAACCAATAAAGAAGTGGATGCCCAAAAGAGAACACCCCAAAACAAAGCAACAATGTATCTAATATATGCAAGCTTATTTCAATGGTTAGTACTTCATAAGACCATCCGACATTTTAAAATAAGCAATTATGGCAATAAATATTGATCTAAAGTCGATGTTTATCAATATAGCAAATGCAAATAATATCACTCTCAATAAATAATAAAATGACATGGCATCTCAATGTAACAAATCAACACACCATCAATTAGCCGCCTAAACCACCATTCAATTGCTCTAAAACAAAACGCTGTCGTGTGATAAAGATGAAATATTCAAGTGTGATGTCAACAACTTCTGTTAGTATGTTAGGTTAGTGTAGTTAGGGTTTCAATCTGCAAAAGGCTTCAGAGTTGCTTGATCACTCTACCCCAGCTAGAGGTCTAAAGACTGCCTCAGGGTTACTGGAGTCAAAAGGCTGGACGCTCAAGTTGAAGGGGACGAGATTTCAAAGGACTAGAGGAAAAAATTTCAAGGCCAGCAAGGCCTCCAAGGATTAAACCCTAGGGAGAGAGGCTCAATCGTGGTATTAAGCAAGCAAGGCCTCGCGTGCCTCCTCCTTTCCCGACAAACAAGAAGTCTAATGAAAAGCAAACAAGACAAGAGAGTTTAAAGAGAAAGAGTGTTGCTAAGGCAAGGCTCTCTCATCAAACCCTAAAGGAAAACGGCTCTAGGTGTAGATAACCTAGGCCCGGAACGCCCCTCTCTCCTCTTGAAGTTCAAAGGTACTATGCAGTTTATGGAAGGCAAAGCAAAGAAGGAGTGTAGCTATGGCTAAGCTCTCTCTTCTCTATCAATGGATAAACATTTCTATTAGTAGTCATGAGACAATGAGCTACTTGTGTGTTTGTCCCTAGGGTTTTGATTCAACAATATTTATAAATAGATGCAAAAATTAAACCACAACCATTCAATTTTGTCCATGTTCCAATTGAAAGTAGCGACCATGATAAGCAACATGTTCGGGCTTTGACTCTAGAAGAAATTTTCTTTGAAAAGAAGCCTTTAAAGTATCCTTGGTCAGTCCATCTACATCCATGATCCCATGATAAAAGATGCAGCCATTGAACGTAATCTTTAGGGCATATAGAAGACCCCATGGACCCAAGAGCTAAAGAGACATACAAGGAAGAACATGAAGATTCCAAGAAAGAAAGAAAAGCAAGAACAACCAACTATTATAATCGGTGAATCACAAGATCACCAACCTATTTGAACCCACTAAGCGTTCAATCGAGCAATAAGAAACGGAAGTTATGATAAAGAACAGTAAGAAATTGTGAAAAAAAGGATTATGAATGAAAGCATTAGGAAATCCAGGACTAGAGTTTCTCCCAGATGGAAGGAGAAGACTATGACAACAACTTGTTCCAAATACACCTCTTGTAGAATCAATGGATTGTCCTATATGACTCCGTGATCTTCCAATAATAAAGCAAGTGAGGAAGAAGCTTATACCGAAAAGAGACCCATGTATGATATAAGAAGACCTTGTATGGATTCAAACAACTTTACGCGGTATTCAAGTATACGTAGGAAGCTGCTGGTGAAACCCTTTCATGACGTAGATAGGGTATATCGTAATAACCACTTAAGTCTAGGATGATGGATTGTTAATCCATGGAAAAACTCTCATGATGATAGAAGAAGTGCTAATGGATATGTTTCATTTGAGCCTTGCCAATGATGTCACGAGCTAGTGGAAACAAAGTGTTGAATTCAACCGGGCGATCTATCGCAATGATCGAGTATGAATCCCTTTAGATAAAACCAAAGGTTCCATGACGTGAGATCAAGTACATTGAGATCAAGCATTACATTCTCCCCGAAGGAATTCCAAAAGAGAAGTGGTTATCCAATACGTCCGCAAGCAGCGATAGCAGAGCATTTCGAAAGCCTCATTCAAGATGAAAAGTCAAAAATTTAAGAAACAAGTATTGGGGCCTTGCATGGAGACGACTCATTCGCAAGGTATAGATTAATTCCCCAAAGTTGGGAGGGAGAATCGATGTGTTATTGATTTATATCGCTCATTTTTCGGCCTGAAAAATGGTCCGTGGGGATGAGCAGCTTTTCCGGGCCGGTGCGGTTTGAGATTTCTCGATCTTTAATAAGCATTTTCCGCCTGAAAATGGTCCGTATCGGACAATCATTTTAGTAATGAAAATGGTCTGATAGATCGTTGACACCATGATACAATTCTTGTGGCCATTGTGGGGAAATGGTCTAGGACAATAATTATTATTGGAAGTCACTCTGATTAGTGATCAAGTAGAATGGTCCATCTCACCAGGCAGTCATTCTTTCTAAGTTCACTATGGAGCAGTACTTTGAAGAATGGTCCGCTTTGAGGTTGGTGCAAAGATCCGCTACTTCCATTGTGTTCAACCTGACGTACCATTCCCTAGGGCAAACTCATTCCCTCCAAGCTGCACCATGATTAGCGCCGCAGGAATGGCCCGCTTAGGTGAATGGTCCAGGTTCGTCAATCGCGACATACATTCCTTAGGCGCACTCATTCTCCTGTGCTGCACCATGACTAGTGCTCCAGGAATTGGTCCGAAGCCGTAAAATCGTAATAATGTTATTCTTCCATGTGCTCTTTGAAAAGACTAGTCCGTGATAGCCCCTATCGATGCTTCATTCCGAGGGAAGATGTTTTTCCAGATATCATAGATGTGAGCGGAAGAATGGCCCGATGACCCTATACTTCATGATATTGTTATGCGGGTTGATATCGATGATATGATTGCTATGGAGAATGCATGCCCCCGACAGTAGATGCATGCTATTGTGGTGGATGCTGCCCACTGTTTCAGGATTATGTGTCACCGATTAAGTAGTCGTTCCCACGGTGCGGTTGTGTACCAATCGATAGTAGTTTTCAGTACTACCATGATAGATAATAAAATTGAAAAGTTCTATTGAATGACATTGTTTTGATTGCCATGTGACTATGAGTGCGTTGAAAATGATTATTAGCTAGATGGATGGTCAATGTATCGGATGGACAGACTTTCTCCAGGCGGAAAATGGTCCAGACATTTATTCTTCCAGACTTATAGTTTGGATTAGAAGAATAGTCCCTTGTAGCCCATGCTATTGGTTTCCAAAGATCTCCGTTGGAATAGTTGTTCTTCTAGGACATATGCCCGGGTTAGAAGAATGGTTCTTATATCAATCTGTGGAGTGAGTGAATTATCAAACATCGCATGCTTCTTGATTACTCAAATGGAGGCTGGTTTCGAGAGATGATGCGCTTGATGCTATGTGATGATATTGATAGTGATGATGGTGCTCGCGGTTTGATTTGTGTGATCATGAAATAACCTGTGTGTCTATGATGATGCTACCGGTTGAATGGTAGTTTATTTGTGCTCAAGACCATACAGCCAATGCCTCCCTAGCCGAGGGAGTGTTGATGATTATTATAGTCGGAGGTATTAACCCCATCGCGTAACCCCGACAAGAAATAGGAATATTCGAAGCAAGAAGTGAAACCCTAAAAGTACTGGACATAACCCTAGAAGACAAGTGAGCTAAAGGAAATATTTAATATTGAGTTTTAGCCTCCGTAATGAGAAGTCAAACCCCGCATACTAAGGAGGAGCTATAAAATACAAGACGCCGGAGCTCATTTGGATGATAACTCAAGAATCCCAGAAATTTAAGAGCGCGATCATGAAATTCTAGGTAAGTTCACAAGTTCCAAGAGTAAGCCAGAAGCTGCAGCTACCGAACTTGTATCAAATAGGCTTGGACTCCTTGGTTATGGTTTGGAATTTCTTCCTTTTGTGCTAGCTCTGAGAGAGGTACACTACATTGATTGGCTATTAGGCCTAGGGTTTGTTTCCAAAAATTTTCTCCACATGTAGTTATAAAGCTGGGGTGGCTTCGGGCTCCATGGTTAAAGTGGTAATACAATAGATTGATTTTATTCATGGTGAAACCCAGCACAATCTTGGCTATTTCAACAAATTATAAAAAGAAACCAAACACAAAGAAATCAAGAGCACTAGAGAACTTAGAAGAGAGATACTTCTTAGATAATAGAATGAATAGAGCACATGCCCTCTCATATAAGGGAATGACAAAAAACTTGGGCATAAACCCTAGATGCATGAAACCTATAATGACTTGAATATTATATAAGTCATTAATACAACACAAAGGCATGATTTATACCATGTAACAAGTGATTAATATTCCTAACTCTCTAGTTTAGATGGCCATTATTAACTAAATAACTTTAACATCCTCCCTAAATGGTCATTCTAGAGACTAAACTAATGTCCATCTTCTACAACTTACAAGTTGTCAAAATAAAATGACAATTTACTCAATATGTTTCATTCACTCATGGAAGGCCAAATATATGTTTGATCCACATATATTTTGTGCTAGCTTGAGAACTCCCTAGTTATCACAAAAACGTACCGTCAATTCATCCTAATGAAATTGCAAATCTGAGAACATTCTTCTAAAACAAATTGCTTCACATGCCCCTTTCATTGCTGCTTTGATACCATATAACAAAAAGAAACTAAACACAAAGAAACCAAGAACGCAAGAGAACTTGGAAGAGAGAAATACTTCTTAAATAATAAAATGAAGGGAGCACATGTTCTTTTAGAGTAAAGGAAAGATAAAAACCCAAGTGCATAAACCTTAGATGTATGAACCCCAAAAGAACTTAAATATTATTTATGTCATTAATACAACACTAAAGAATGATTTAGACCAAGTCAACAAGTGATTTATTAATATGCCCAAGTCTATAGTCTAAATGGCCATTATTAACTAAGAACTCTAACATGGAATGATCAGTGGAGTCATTGATTACAGTTTGTCTTTTGTCTTCTTAACTTGGAAGTTACAAATAATAATATGCAATATGGTAAATAACAAACAGAACAAAAGCAGATTGGCCGTTAGTTAGCCGCTGAATGGCACTCTTTGATTTCCCATTAATTCCTTTTAATTATTAATGCTTTGTTAGAGACATTATGATATGGATCACTTCTTATAGAGTATGACGTTAGTATGGATTCCACTATCTGGATCTGGTTTTGCCAGCATTAGTATTTTTCTTATAGATCTGTTTCACAAAATGTTTCTAAAATTGACATAAATCTGGATCTGGTTTTGCCAGCATTAGTATTTTTCTTATAGATCTGTTTCACAAAATGTTTCTAAAATTGACATAAATCTGGATCTGGTTTTGCCAGCATTAGTATTTTTCTTATAGATCTGTTTCACAAAATGTTTCTAAAATTGACATAGCTTGGTGTATTTACTTAACATGTCACGGATTTGGTAGACTCCAAAAGATGTTATTAGCAAAATTTGTCAATTTTGAACCATTGTTAAAGTATTAGTCTCCTCTGGATAAAGGTCACTTTCTGCATACTTGTGAAGTTTGAACAGAAATAAACACAGAAAAATAGGGAATGTCTAGAAAAATAGGGAATTGCCATCTTTAGCAGGACTTGACATTCTTTCTCTCCTCTGTTCAGCATATAGATTTTCAGTCTTTAGTATGACAACTTTACTTGCACCCTCTTGCATATCTTCTTTATTAGATACTAGCCCATAGATAAACACTCACCCTTTATCTGTCAATTTTCGTTTATCTAGGAGTTGCCTCTCTACATCTCTACATTGTACCTACATCTCTGATGTACCTTTAGATCCATTGACCTATTTGTGTTGATATTATAGTAGCTACTGGAGGTATTACCCATCGCAAACCCAACTTTGTAATGGAAATATCTGAAGGAAAGAAAACCACTTAATTATTAATAACCCTATAAGATGTCAGCTCAAGAAGATAACTTCAGGGTTAGGTTATTAGCCTCCAAAGAGAAGAAGTCGGCTAAAGGAAATGTAATATATACTAAAGAATTAGTACCCTTAATGAGAAGTCGGCCCGGTGCAGTTTGCCAAATTTAGTATAAATAAAGGAGGCCAAACTTCATTCTGGAAGGCATTCTCAAAACTACAGAGCAACACTTGTGCGCACCGCAATTGGCCGCTTGTGTGCTTGAGGAGACAGGTTGCAACCTACCGGAGCTTAAAGTTATGTTTTGGTTTGGACTATCTCTTTGGTTATGGTTTGGACATCCGGACAATCCCCGCTTTGTTACCCTTTGAGAAAGGTGTACAATCTTTGTTTGGCTACCCAGCCTAGGGTTTGCTTCCGAATGATTCTCCAAGGTTAAGGTGCTCAGGGTGGCTTCGCTCTATGGTTGGGTGACAACAGTGATGTTGTCTATGGTTAAAACAAGCACAATGAATATTTAATAGGTTATGGTCCCACACCTCCCTCATTCAGTCTAACCAATCGGAAGGAGCATGTTTTTACAAGGATATTAACTTGGAAAAAATCGTCGCTAGGTTTCTAGCAAGAGTACCACCAAAGATTACGGGTTACTAAGGTGTGCGCTTTGCATAAACCCTTATCCTCTCGTTGAGGCACCTTTAAGTGAAGGGATTGACCTAATTTCTGACAGACTAGTGCCACCTACGCGACCTCCGGTAATTCCTCAACAAGCCAAGACGCTAAGTTTGAGTTTCTTGGTCAAATCTAGGGGTTGACCAAGTCAAGCTGCCAAGTGACTTACTCTATGAAGTCGAAAAAAAAGTTAGAAGGGTTCTAACTTTAGAGCCTGGAAGACAAGGATTGGCCTCATCCCTACTACGAATAAAGTGTTGGCTATCGTGGAAAGGAAAGATCGTGGAACCAGAGTTTGAAGAAGGAAAAGAGAAGGAACCGCAGAACGTTGCAGTTATGGAGAAGTTCAAAGACAATGACATCAATGCCATGAATATCATAGTGGACTCTATAAAAGACCACTTGATACCCTACATCTCTTATCTTGACTCATCGAAGAAGATGTACGATGCCCTAACAAACCTCTTCTCAGTCAGAAACATTGGACAAGTAATGAGTCTGAAGAATAATCTCCATGACATGAAGATGAATGATGATGACAGCATAACATCTGTTAAAATTTTATTATTATTATTATTAAATAAAGTACCAAGGCAAGTGTTTCTCTTCCCTAGGCGCCTAAGGGGTGAGAAAGTGCCTAATGTGGTCCCTAGTCATTTAATTTGTGAGATGGAAATTAAAAGGTGACTTTATGACTAATGTGAGGGTGAGTGAAGAGACATCTAATCTCAACCACTCATCTAATCTAATCTCAGCCATTGGATTAGAGAGACTCCTCACCTACCTCATGAGGTCGATTAGGGTAGAGGGGTGCACCCATTCTTGGGTTGTTGATTCATTTTGAGAGAGCATTTTCGAGCAGCAAGAGAGCATCCATTTCTAAGAGCTAGGGCACGCATCCCAAGGTATCAAACTAGCACAAAAATCGAGGCAGCAAGGATAGCATTGAAGGCAGGCCGTACTGTACGGATTGAGCACGCCGTACAGAAGAAGAGTAGGCACAAAAATCAAGGCAAGGTACAGTCCAACATAAAAGGTCATATTATACGTATTTTCGAATTCCGTACAGCAGGAAAAAAAGGGCACGAAAACAGAGGCAGAAAGTGCAGTCTGTATCGTACAGATTCTGTATAGTCCGTACGACTGTTCTTTTGGCACAGATTTCGAGGAGAAGGAACTGTGTTGTTTTCTAGAAGTTTTGGCACGTTTCCCAAGGTAGTCGTATAGCATTTATTGCTCTGTTTTGGGCTGAGGCAGTTGGCACGAATTTCAAGGTGACTGTACAGCAGTTTGGAGGCACAGAAATCGAGGAGCAGACCTGCTACTTATTACAAAAAATTCTGGGAAGAATTTTGAGGAGTTTGGCTCATTTTCCTTTGGCACGGTTGTCGAGATAAGTTTGTCATTTAAATTTCTGAAGATGAATATGCTGTAACAGAATTCTCTGAAGCTCCTAAATAATAAAAATCTCCCTCTCTCACTGGTTTTCCCCTTGTGGGTTTTTCCAGGGTCGATGTT
>SNQJ01S0229016.1:0-14393 GCA_010110895.2 Picea sitchensis
CCACCTCACCCATTTACATGACTTGGATTTAATCTCTTCCGGAAACATCCCTTTTCCAGTGGACACTAGCCCAATAGGACGCCCTGCCACCTCCTCCAAACTATTGCAGATTTGTATAATGTCTTTGAGCACTTGACTGAGGTAAAAGGGGTTTTATGCACATGTTTAATAATATTGATGATGAGATGTGATTGACATTGCTATGATCCCTATGACTTATGAGCTCATGGAGGGCGTAGTTGTTGATGTGCAGGATCATGCCCGACAGACAGGTACCACATTGGATAGGTACACATCGGGAGATGATTAATTCGGACCCCCATGGGGCTGAAGAGCCCACCAAATGGGGGCAGAGGCATGACAGAGGGGTTTGCACCGAAGAAGAGGAGGACGTTCCACAGAGGCACCCTGGCAGAGCTTTACCTAGGGGGGTTGTGCCCTCTTCATTGGAACGTTGGCCTTGGAAGGCCCACGACGTCACCCAGGAGGCTCATGACGTCATCCAGCTTCATGGACGTTTTGGGAGACAATCATGGCAGTTTGGCACGTGTGGCAGGTTGGAGAAGCCCAAGGAGGGCTAATGTTTTGCTCCGAGAGGTTGCATTTTCCCTAGAAAGGGATAACGTCACCCTAGAAGGGGCATGACATCTTGCTTTTGCTTGATTAGGGTTTAATTTATGACAATTTAATGTAAAACAGTATTATTGTGTATTTTGGCCTTGTCGGCGTTTTGATGACCTAAAATTTAATTAAGGTCATTGGTATGGTATATATTGAGGGTTTTTTACTCATTTTTTCATCATCTTTCACTCACCACTTGGTGAGGTTTGAAATTTGCGCCCTCGTTTAGGGTTTTTGGCTGAAAATTGGTGCGCACTTGTTGAAGGAGACTATTTCTTGGCTATTTTGGCATTTCTTCTTGGTGGAAGGTTTACAACTAGGGTTTAGCTATTGGAATTCTTGGTTGATGTAAGTGAATTTCTGCAACACTTCTTGATTGAATGGTTATGGTACTATTTACTTGCATTTGTTATTATAATTTGTTGAATTAAAACCCTAGGTGACAAGCACATGCTAAGGTCCTTGTCTCATGTCCCTACCAAGTTAAAGAGCCATTTGATTTTGCTGAAGTTAGATAGAGCCTTGCCATTGCAACACTCTAATCCTATCCTTCTAGCCTAGTCGTATTTTACTTGTTGTTGAGTTAAGGAAGGAGAAAACGCACTAAGGCCTAGGGTTTCTACACCTTAGTGATCCGTTTTCCCTAGGGTTTGATTGATGAAGCCTTGCCATAGCTACACTTCATCATCAAACTCTCTTGTCTTAGCCATAGCATCTATCACTCAAGCCAGTCGTTTTGTTCTTGTCAATGAACTGAAGAAGGAGGAGAAAGCACCAAGGCCTAGGGTTTCTACACCTTAGTGAGCCTTTCTCCCCTAGGGTTTCATTGTTGAGGCCTTGCTTTAGCGACACCTCAACATTTAACCCTCTTGTCTTCAGCCATATCTTTTCTTGCTCAAGCTAGTCGTTTAAACTTGTCTTTTGAGCTAGAGAAGGAGGAAGACGCACTAGGGCCTAGGTCATCTACACCATAGTGAGTCGTCTCCCCTAGGGTTTGACTTGTTGAAGCCTTGCTATAGCAACACTTCAACATCAAAACCTCTTGTCTCTAGCCATGTTACTATCATCACGGCCCTTCAACATTTGTAGCCCTTTTTTGACTCCATTTGCCCTAATAAGGCACTGATCTAAGACCTCCATTGTTTGAGTACCCTTGATCATACTAACATCTAAACTTTGAACAACCTTTAACTCTCACTAACCCTAGCTTTTAGACTAACAATTACTAACTCTATTGCTGCTATAATCCACTAGTGTTATACTTATACATTGCAGCATGTATTTGTCTTTAAAGCAATTGAATGATTGGCAAAGCGTTGCTTCTAGCATTAATATTTTTACATTGATTGCCGTTGATAATTGTGAAGCGCCTTTAGCCTTTATGGTGAAATGATATATCATAATCATTGTTAGTTTACATCACTGATTTACTTCATCTATATCGTTGTCAATTGCTTTATATCAGAAGTTCGTAATTATATGAAGTACTAACCAAGCAAGTGATCTTGCATATGCATGGTTTCTTTGTTGCTTTGTCTTGGGCAGGTAAACTTCTTGGCTACTATTTCCGGTTATCTTTTATCTTTATTGGCTATTAAGCCAGAATTTCTGATCGGTGGTGACTTGTGACGGGAAATAATATTACTTAGCCATAAGCCTTTGCCTTCTCAAAACCCCAGTTCATCGAGGACGTCTCCCCTGGGCCTTACCTCCCTAAACAGAAAGAGCTATCCCATTGAGGTGACAGTGATGGGATAGTCTAAGTTACACCAATTTGCCCTCCTTTCATCCGTCTTTTACCTTAACTACAAATTGTGCGATAACAAGGAGCATTGCCACAACCAGCCCTGCAGCCCTCCTCTAACGCCCCTAAATGACAAATTTCCCTCTCGCCCTTGCTATGTCAGAGAACGAAAAGCCACCTAAGGATTTTGGGCCTGCTAATGATGGTAGGTAACTTTACCCTAAAGACAATGATGATCCACCTCCAATGCAGGTTTCATCAAGAAACTTGCTTAGATGTTTTCTCAAGGAAATGTATGAACACTTCTTTTTGTGATTAAAGGCAATTTTAATGTTTATTTTGTTTTTATTCCATGTGGCTTTATGAGGGACAAAAGCTGCTTTATCATTTTCCCAAGTGGCGATTTTATTAGATATCATCCCTCTGGGCACATTAGATATCATTTAGGTCTTTTTTAGCTTGTGGTGGCTGCCAGGTGTTTTTTTATTAACAAGGATGCCCTCTTTGTACATATCTGACCATTTTTCAATTTTTTTAGTAGCAGCTGGGGTAGCTTCTACTTTTGCAATGTTAACATAATTATTTTTTATGTTAGAAAAGGAAAAAATGGCGATTCAATGCTTAATGAATGAAAATGCAGAATGTGCTTTCATCTCTAAAATTGAAAGAATAACCCAGAATGAATGGGGAATGGCCTTATATTTTTCAGGACAGAAAGGACATTTATTGCTAAGCAATGGACACTACAATTACGAGACCCAAATCTTAGCAAATTGTCAAAGTAATTACTTTATCAACAGATGACCAAACACAATCAATCAAAGAACTACTGATGATAATGTAGATTGAGACATCGAAGTTTAGATCCCAGTATGTCGTCAAAATTGTCTCAAAACGATAGTCACAAATGTCAGATATGTGTTGACAAGAAAATAGTCCGAATAACAGATATTAGAAAACCCTCTAAACTATATTTCTAAGATAAGTTGAAGATTCTTGTGCCAGTGCCGCAGAAATAATGCTTAGTTACCATTAGTTGTACAAACTCTGAATTAAACTAAAACCCAGAACAATGCAGACGTTCACAGAATAGTGTCAAAGTTATGTAGGGCAGATACAATGAGTATTCATCAAATTGTAATTATAACAATTAATATGAATTAAGCAGCATATAACACAAGTTTGGAAGTTCATACTGAAAATGATAGTCACAAATGTCAGATATGTGTTGACAAGAAAACAGTCCCAATAACAGATATTAGAAAACCCTCGAAACTATATTTCTAAGACAAGTGGAAGATTCTTATGCCAGTGCCACGGAAATAATGCTTAGTTACCATTAGTTGTACAAACTCTGAATTAAACTAAAACCCAGAACAATGCAGACATTCACAGAATAGTGTCTAAGTTATGTAGGGCAGATACAATGAGTAATCATCAAATTGTAATTATAACAATTAATATGAATTAAGCAGCATATAACACAAGTTTGGAAGTTCATACTAACATGGAGAACAATCCAAATTTCAAAGGACAGTAATGACACCTACAAATCTCTAAGAAATATAAGCAGGCGCCCATTAAGTCTAAAATCCTCAAAAAATATGGTACATACTACGAAATTCAAAGCTCCCACCAATTAACAAATGACCTATGGGATACCATTCAGAAGTTGCACAAGTGAATACAAACAAACCAACAAGAACATTTAAGCTCTATATCATTCAATTAGAAACCAGTGATAGGGATATTTAGTTAATATATTTTTCATTATTTGTTTATATGTGAAAATCAACATAGGACAAATATTATTATAGGTTGTCACTTGGTTTCCTATTATTGTGGATGGTCGAGATCTTATCTCTAACCATATCTAATACTGTAATTAGTTGCCAATTTTTAGTAGTTTGTTGAGATACGTGCTATAAAAGGTATGTTAGTTTTTCTTATGTAAAGATATTTAAGCTTATGATTTCTTAATGCAAAGTAGTCAAAGATTTTTCATTCACACTTCAGTGTAGAACTCTGCTCGAAAGGTTTCGATCCACATCATTGGTATCAAAGCATTCCAATCCACATATGATTTGGATATCTGCTTTTTAATTGTCTTGACTCTTTCTTATCAAATTGGATTCAGATTTCAAGTAGTTCTAATTCATTACCAGATCTGGGTTTCAAAAGACAAGCTACATTAAGTGGATGAAGTTTCATTGTAAATGTTGGCCAACCAACTCTCAGAGCAGCCAGATCCACGGAAAACTAATATTGTTGACTCCATTCCTCAGATAGCATCCTTCAGTTGACCAACAAGAACTTGAATATTAGCTAAGTGTTGAGGATGCTCAACAAGAGTAATCTACAAGCAGTAGGCATGACCATTGCCTCCATAATCAGAGGCAGACTTGGATTTACTGCATTATTTAATCTCATCAGTGGAAGATATTGCTTACATATGTGTTGTACGGAAATCATCCAGCCTACGATTGTATTCATAATCCACCACAGACTATTTTAGCAATTTCATAGACTGAAGACGCTGGAAAATGTTATCAGCAATCTATGATTTGCCTCAAGAAAATTAATTCAAGCAATTTGATTCAAGATAATCCATTTGTCCAGAGCGATCCTTATGACCAATCTCCTCTTATTCATAATCTCATCTTGGGCCGATCTGCAATCTATTCTAGAGACAACAGCTTGATCAGTCTTATGTGGGTTGTTGTTTATCCCTATCATCATTCAAATCTTGTACCAGAAGTCAATACACTATTGTCTGTGGGCCATTGTTTATCCTTTTAAATCCACCTTCAAAAGGACTGCTATCATCCCATGCCAAATAACAAGTTCCCAACCACACAAAATAGCTCAATCAATACAGTGGAGCAATTCCTTATTAACAGTTGGTATTGCACTCTACGGCTAAGGAACCATATTACCCTCATTTCTACAGATTGGGCTCAATCAAAGACCACAGGCCATTGTACATTGCAACCTCGGCTTTGGCATTAACCATCAACCTCGGTTCTTACACCACGAAGGCACACCTATTAATTCATTTGAATATGATCTTATGCACACTAAAAGGTTCAACGAATGAAATCGCAACTCGGTCCTTCCATTTGTTTCAAGTCAATGAATACTCATCTTCCTCAATCAGATCTATTTGGTTTGATCTTTGTTAGTCTTAATTCCATATTTGAGGGAAAAAAAAGTGTTGACTAGACTTTTTATATTATAAATTTGATTATTCCTAAGATAAAGATATTGAGGGGAAGCATGTATGGCAAGATTTATTTTTGAAGGTTGAAATTGTTGCTTTGCTAGCAATGCTCCATACTTCTTGAGAGTTCGCATTGGCCTTCTCCATAGGTCAAGTCCATTGTTAACAAACTGTGTGATTTGCTTTTGGTATAATTTGCCATTTCCCAGGGAGGCCCCTTATCTTTTATCTACTAGTCCATTCTACATCAATGGCAATGACTACACAAGCCATGACAACACTTACACTTGCCAAAATGGTGGTGGAACTTGCCAACATCACTACCTCGTTAACGAATAAAATTAACGATATTTCAATCAGCGAGCCATCTCCTCAATGTGCCAAAGGTGAGGTGCCCATATACCATGGATCCTGTAGTATGGAAGTGCTCAACAATTGAATCCTCGACCTAGACACATGGTTTGACTATAATCAAATTCCTAACGATGAAAAGGTTCCATTTTCCAAGTTGAAGCTTACAGTTCTTGCTAAACTAGTGGTTGCAGAACATGCAACAAACTAAAATCCAATCATCACTTAGATTGGGCTTGTCAAAGGCCTTAGTCTCGTGTTCTACCCTTCCAGCTACAAACATGGTATGAATGTCAAGTGGCTTTGCTTGCGTCAAGGATTCAATATGCATGTGCAAGACTACATCCACCAGTTCAATTGGTTGCGAATTCTTCTCAACATTACTGATCCAGCTAATAAATTTGTCCTCAAGTTTAAAGCGGATTGCAGGAACATTTGTATCGCGAGTTGAAGTACATCAAAATCACCACCCTTAGTACTTAACGTTACATGCAGTCAAGCACAAATGGCCAAAGAGACATTTTTAAATCAACACAAAATTCAACAACATTTATTCTCCTCCAATGTTTCTGTATCTGCACCTCCTACTACTATAGGTTCATCATCTTTTTTGCCATCTTCATCTTCTTTTGATAAGCTTGGTCAGTATTGTAAGAAACAAGGACATGATACGTCAAAATATTTCAAATTGACGAAGAAAACTTTGATTGTACAATCTCTTGATGAGGAATATGATGATCATTGATGTTCCCATTGAGATTTCTAGTGAATACACACCTTATGACGAGTTAAGGTGACTCAATAAAGTCACCTTGCTCCAACACTCTACTCCTCCAAAAGCCCAAGATAGTTTATTTATCACACATGCACATCTCTCCCATGATTATTACTTGTATCCTTGACAAAGGCTCACAAGAGAATTTAATTACAAAATCCATCGTCAACAAGTTGCACCTACCAATGGACCCTCATACTCATCCTCGTGCACTTGGATGGAAGGATAATAGTTCCTCTTCCCTAATCACACACACATGCATTGTCTCATTTGCTTTTGGTCCTAAGTTTGAGGATAAAGTCGCTTGTGATGTGACCAATATAGATTGTTGTGGTCTATTGCTAAGCTGGCCCTATCAATATGGTACATTGAACACCACCTAAATAGTACATAAAGATAACACAAAGTATCTTATCCATAGTACACTTGAACTACCACATCAAGTTATTCCTTCAATTAGCAGCATTCTAACCTTCATCCAGCAACAATACACACAACAACATCATTTAACCCTAGATTTGCAGTCTCAAGTTCATTTAACATTTTCTAAGACTCTTGTACACCTCCTATTATATTGTATCCTTCGACATTTGCTTTGCTTTCTCATGTTTCTCTTCATGATCAGCCATAGTTGCCTTGAGACACCACCTCGGGACACTAGAAACTTCAGTGTTTCTCACCTAATACAAAGTTCTCTCTTCACTTGGAGGTTCAGTTTTGGTGGCCTCTTCTCGTTGGTTCCTAAACCATATCATCAGCATTCACCTAAAGCTTCCAATCAAGTTCCCGATACTTTCCACCATGATCTTCCAAAACAGTTAAGCATCCATGATGTTGTCAACATTCATCGTGGATCAACAATTCTGACTAGTCATCTTGCAAATCAAGTTCTTGACACAGACTCACCAAGATTTCACTACTTCCTACCCTGTTGGTATACAATGTCCATTTCCGCATTAGGCTCATTCAACATCAACTACCACAACATTGTTGATGTTTTGGTAGTTGCGAGAGGTATTAACCTCCAGTATAACCGTTGCACTTAGAGTAGAATATTCCAGAAGCAAGAGAACCATTAAACAGATGTGGAATACCCTAGAAGAGAAGTCGGCCCAAAAAGATTAATACTAAAGTAAATAGAAGGCTCCAGAAAGTGAGGTCGGCCCCACATGAAAAAATACCTTGGCAAACTAGTATAATAAAGGCTAGGTGCTCCTCATTTGGACACACACTCACTCACTCAACAAGTGCACAAGTTTAAGGAGTAGCAGTTGCAGCAGAAGGAGGCGCAAGTCTGGAGAGGGTAGTGTCGCAGTTGTCATGGTGTAATCTCAGTCTTTCTGGTAGCTCTCTTGTGCACTTCTCTTGGTAAAGGTACACTTAGGTACGCTTCTATTGGTAGAGGTACGATCTCTTGATATTGTGTTGTTGCCACAGCAGTATTGGTATTTCTGGTTAGGATTTATCTGTTGGTTTTAGAGGACTTGCTTCGTGTAGGGAATCCATCTAAGAAAAGGTTATTGTGCTCGGGGGTGGCATGTGTAAGTGCCTATGGTTGGGTGACAATGATGTGACATTGTCTATGGTTAAACGAGCATTACCAAAATTTTAACATGGGTCCAGAGCTGGTTTCCTTCAGAACGGTCTAACCACTGGAAGGAAGATCGTCAGTTTCCCCTATTGTCAAGATCGTTGAGCACTTACAAAGCCACCAAGAAGGTCGTCTAAGGAGGGCGCATCTTCCCCCAATCAAATCTCCAAAATTCAAAAGTTGGAAAATTATGGTTTCCTCATAAAACCCTAGGTCAAGACGTTTGGACATTTAAAGGCTAAAAAGTTGGAGCAGATCCTTGAAGAAGGGAGGTCGCCTTGGCATACATAGTGCATTCACTGGTAAGTCCAAAAATTCATTTATGCAAAGTTTCAATTTTTGTCATATTTCTAGATCTCGGGGCAGAATGACTTCCAGCACTAAGCTTGATGAGAAGCTTGAGGGTGTTGATAACTTCCGAGCATGGAAATATAGAGTGATGTTCATTCTAGAAGAGAATGATCTAGAAGGCTTCATTGAAGAAGATGTTCAAGAGCCAGAGGGAGATGAGGCTAAAGCAAAGTACAAGAAGAACATGGTTAAAGCAAAGAGGATTATTGCAGACTTTATCAAGGATCACTTGATCCCTCATGTCTCATCATTAAAAACCCCGAAATAAATGTTTGATGCCTTATCCCAATTATATGAAGGCAAGAATATCAACATGAAGATGACATTGAGGACACAGCTCAAGAATGTGAAGATGCAAAGTTCAGAAACCATTCAAACCTCCTTCACAAGGGTGTCTCAAATCAAAGAACAACTTGAAGCCATTGGAGACACAGTTGAAGAAGTTGAGCTAGTAATGACTACATTGAATGGTCTCCCAAAGTCTTGGGAATCATTTATTCAAGGAATCTGTTCTAGAAGAAAGCTAACAAAATTCAGCAGGTTATGGGAAGATTGTACTCAAGAAGAAGTTAGACTGGCAGCAAGAGAAGAAAAGTTGGGCGATGATGATCAAGCATTAGCAGCACATGCAAGAAAAGGAAAGAGCAGGAAAGAGGATCATCCCCCCAAGAAATTCCAAAAGTCTCAAAAGACTCAAAAAGATTATTCAAGCTACAAATGCTTCAGTTGCCAAAAGATTGCAAGAAATTGTCCTCTCACAAAAGAACAGATCAGAAAAGGACAGAATAAAAGACATCATGTTCATGCCGTAGAAGACAATGAACCTATTCAGAAGAAAGCAAAAGAAGACAATTCAAGTGAAGAATATATATTGATATCTGCTCTTACAGGGACAGTCACTCGTGGAAGTGTCACGTGGCTTATTGAAAGTGGTGCTTCTAAGCACATGACTGGTTACAAGGATTCTCTTTCAAGTCTGGTTCAGAAGGATTCACCTCATAAGGTGAAGCTCGATGATGACTATCAGTATCCCATTAAAGGGGTAGGAGAAGCCTCCTACAGGTTGGATTCTGGAAAGCCTATGAAGATGAAAGAATGAGGTCAAGGCCAAGAGGATCTTGACAGACTCAATAAAAGACCATCTGATACCTAATGTATTAGAACTAAAAACAACTCAAGTGGGACAGCAACAACCAAACTCCAGGTTTGCATATCAGGTTTGATATTTTATATTGTTGTAGTTTAAGTAAGTATTGTAACTAGAATAGCAGTCTTTAGAATTTTATTATTGTTATTGCTATTGCTAGTTTAGTAACACTTGAATATTATTGGTACAACTAACACTCCAGTAAATGCTCATATTAATAATGCACTTGTTTACAAGATAAATTGATCTCTTCTAGGAGATGTTCTTGGTTGTTGACTTTGTTCTAGGTAGGTTATCTTGTAAACTCCATGGAGGTTACCATGGATATGTTCTTGTTTCTTGTTCTGGGCAGGTCACAAGTAATAGCTCTGAGAGGGAGTTATAATGACGATTGCAGAAGGCAACAGTTTAGATGGTTTCTAGCGGAGACTTGGAGCAGACTATCCAGATATAGAGTCTACATCCCTGGTTACAGACAGATCGAGATTAGCAGAGATGTTACCTTTGATGGGGATGCAGCCTTCAGTAGATCGAGGAAGCATCATACAGATGAGATCCATGATGAGGAGCTTGAAGCTCCTAGAGTTGTAGATACAAATGCAGGTAATGATGTTGTGCCAGAAGAGCATGGTCCAGAGGACCGTGACATGGCAGAACCACAAAGACATGCAGAAACAAGTACGAAGAGAAGAAGACCAGCTTGGGCTCGTGAGATTATTCAGGATGCTGAGAAGTATGGTGCTCCAGATGGATCTTTCAGAGAAAGCAAGAAACCTCGACCATATTCCAATTACGTGGCATTGTTATGTGATATCATTGATGTTGAGCTTACCTATTATGAAGAGGCTGCAGAGAAGAAAGTATGGAAGGATGCCATGATTGAGGAATACCAGTCCATCATTAGAATGATGTTTTGGATGTGGTTCCAAGACCAAAAGAGAAATCAGTTGTGAGTTCCAAATGGATCTACAAGACGAAACATTCAGCAGATGGCAGTCTCGAGAAGTACAAGGCAAGATTTGTGGCTCGTGGGTTCTCCCAAAAAGAAGGAATAGATTATGAGGAGACATTTGCTCCTGTGGAAAGATACACTTCGATTAGAACTACACTTGTGATAGCTGTAGTGATGAAAGAGAAGATACATCAGATGAATGTGAAGACATCTTTTCTGAATGGTGTAGTGGAAGAGGAAGTGTACGTGGAGCAACCACAAGGATTCGAGACACATGACAGGGAGACACATGTGTGCAAATTGAAGAAAGCCTTGTATGGATTGAAACAAGCACCCAGGGCATGGTACGGTAGAATTGACAGCTTTCTGATGAGATTGGGCTTTACCGAGAGTAAAGCAGATCCCAACCTTTACTACAAGGTTGTAGATGGTGGACCAGTGATATTATTGTTATATGTGGATGACCTGTTTCTAACAGGAGACGAGAAGCTCATCGTTAAGAGTAAGAGGAAGCTTGCTACGGAGTTCGAGATGAAATACCTGGGTATGATGCATTATTTCTTAGGTCTAGAGGTGTGGCAAAAACCGAACGAGATTTTCCTTAGCCAAGGAAAATATGTGGTAGAAATCCTAAAGAAATTCGAAATGATGTATTGTAAATCCATGCCCACACCGATGGTGACGAACCTGAAGTTATTGAGCGATACTTCTTCAAAGACAGTGGATGACACCATGTACAAGCAGATAATTGGTTTGTTGATGTATTTGACAAATACTAGGCCAAATATATGATTTGTGGTGAACACTTTGAATCAATATATGGTTGAACCAAGACGTGTTCAATTGATTGCGGTAAAGCACGTATTAAGGTACTTGAAGGGTACGATAGACTTTGGACTCCAATATGTTTCAGATCATAAGATAAGACTGCAAGGCTATACTGATTTAGATTGGGCCAGTAGTGTCACAGATCGGAAGAGTACATCAGGATGTTGCTTCAGTTTGGGGTCAGCTATGATTTCATGGCTCAACAGGAAGCAGACTAGTGTGGCATTCAGTATGGTCGAGGTAGAATATATAGCAGCATGTTCAGCTAGTAGCAAAGCTGTGTGGCTTCAGAAGTTGCTTGTAGGACTGTTTGATCTCGAGTTGGAGGTGACTTGTACTTTTTGTGACAACCAGAGTTGTATTAAGTTGTTTGAGAACCCTGTGTTTCATGACAAGTCAAAGCACGTCGAGATCAAGTACCATTATATCCGAGATCTGGTGCAAACGGGAGCTATGAAGCTCCAATATATTGGCACAGACGAGCAAATAGCAGATGTGTTGACCAAGCCTCTGTCGAAGGTAAAGTTTGAGTACTTTAGGGACAAGCTTGGAGTGGTCCAAAAGGACTTCCCTCGTAAGAGGGAGTGATGAGTCACATATGCGATTCTAGGGGGCAGTAGCTTACAAAATGTGGCAGCAACGGGTAGTCATTTACAGGCACGATAGTTGCCCGGACTTTGTAAGGATTGCGTAGTAGAGCAATTATGTGTGTGAACTGGCTCAAACTGAGTAGTTGCCCAGACTCCGTAAGCATTGGGTAGTAGCGCAGTTTTGTGTGTGAACTGGCTCAAACTGAATAGTTGCACAGACTCCGTAAGGATTGGGTGGTAGCGCAACTTTGTGTGTGAACTGGCTCAAACTGATAAATTGCCTAGACTCTGTGTGGATTGGGTAGTAGCGCAGTTCTGTGTGAACTGGCTAGTTGCCTAGCTTTGAGTGAGCTAGATGAAGTCTTGTAATGACATAAGGTCCGAAAGGATGCCGAAACCCATAAGGTCTGAGAGGACGACGAGGCTGTGCCTACTAGAGAGATGTTACATGTGTTGATGAGACCCCAAATGCATGACCATGACATGACCATCAGATAGTTTATATGTGACTATGACAGAGTGAGTATATGGCTATGATGGTGACTGTAATGTATCAATTCATCAAATAGTTGTGTGTGACTATGACAGAGCATGTTTGGCTATGATGGTGATACTTGTGACATGATATGTTTGATCATGAGATAGCCTGTGTGTTGAAATATTGTAACTTCGAAGAATATTCTAATTATATTTGAGTTATTATCTTATAGATCAAATCCCCTTTTGCGGATTGATCATGCCGGGTCTTGTATAAGATCAAATCCCCTTTTGTGGATTGGTCAAACCATATTTATATGGTGGTATTTGTAAAGCCGGCCCCTAGTGTTTATAAAGTGGTTTTAACCACTTCTAGAAGAAGTCGGCCCTACCATGTGAAGAGACATAACCCTAGCGCCTCCTCAACTAATATTTATATGTGAGGATGGTGCCTTACTTACACTCACACTCACTCATCTAATGCGCATATCTTGAAGGCAGTTTCAGTTGCAGGAGGAAGGAGAAGAGAGGCGCATGCTCAATCTTGGTTTATTCTTGGTGTTTTGGTCTAGTCTTGGCATTGTATTGGCAATCTATTATTGAGGAAGTTTTTGTTGGGTTTTCTCCTCCATGAGGGTTTCCCAAGATAAAATGTTGCATACCTTGTGATTGTGTTTCTTTCAATGATCCTCTTTATGTTGTTGTTTTGAAAATACATTGAATGCTCATGTAATTTGGAAATAACCTAATAACAACAGTAAAAACTTAACATGGTATCAGAGCTTGACTGAATAGAGCATCTTTCACTGGGTTTCTAAAAACCATCATTGTTGTCATACAAAAAAATTAGGGCTTTTTACTGAATAGGAATTTTTTACCAAAAACTATCTTGGGAAGTGCGCCTTGCCCTAGCGCATATTTTGGCAGCTTGAGCGAACTTTTTCAGTGACCAAATTCTCCGAAAAGTCAAACCCTAGTTTTGACTGGTACCAAAAAACCAAAACCAGTACTAGAAGTACCAGTCCAAAATTTCGCAGGTCAAGTTTCAAGAGGTAAAACTTGGAATTTTTTGAAATAGTCAGCTCCAACAAACTCGCCTCAACCCAGCGCATCTTCTGGTAAAGCTCAATTTCAATTTTTGAGCATTTTCATTTTCTGGTCATTTTCTTAGTTCCAGGTCAAGATGTCTGCAAGCACCAAGCTTGTTGACAAGTTAGAAGGTGTGGAAAATTTCCGTGCCTGGAAGTACAGAATTGGACTCATTTTTGAAGAGAATGACCTTGCAAATTTCATAAAAGAAAATGTACCGAAACCCGAAGAAGATGCAGGCAAAGAGAAGTACAAGAAGGATATGATCAAGGCTAAAAGGATAATTGCAGACTCTATTAAAGACCACTCGATCCCTCAAGTGTCTTCTAAGAATACTCCAAAAGATATGTTTGATGCCCTAACCAGAATGTATGAAGGAAAGAACATCAACCGAAAGATGAACTTGAGAACCCAACTCAAGAATAAGAATACAAAGATGCAAAAAGGAGAAACAGTTCAAGACTATTTCTCTAGGATTTCTCAATTCAAGGAACAATTAGAGGCAATTAGAGACAACTTAGATGAAGATGAACTCATAATGACAACTCTTAATGGTCTCACAAGACCTTGGGATGCCTTCATCCAAACTATTTGTGCAAGAAAAGAGAAACTCCAATTTGACAGTTTATGGGAAGAATGTGTTCAAGAAGAAGCAAG
>SNQJ01S0229019.1:0-14448 GCA_010110895.2 Picea sitchensis
CCTCTGTTCATGGTAGGGTTCACACCGAATGAACAATGCACAGAGTGAATAGGATAGGGTTTCAGTAGTTTGAATGCTCTACGAGACCGAAATCAATTCCATGCGTGCGAAGGTGGTGGGATTACCATCGCCACGCATTGCATGAATGACCTGTACAGAGCTGTTAAAACCATAATCATTTAAACAAATGCATCGACCAGCCAACAGTTGAATCATCACCTCTACGTGCCATTCATCCGAGTGAGAACCAACACCTCATACGATAATAATGTGCCAAGTGTTAAGTTTAAACAAGCACAGTACCAACATTAACTATCGATCCAACGTGCCAATTCCATCGTTCAATCAATCGCTCAAACACAGGGTTTACATAGCTCGGGACTTATGAAACATTCAACGTATAATCCAAAAGTATGTCAAGTATCGATTTGTAAAGTCGAATATGATTAATTCATGCACCTTGAACCATTGCTATCATACCTTATAAACTTGTTTATGTATTCGATGCACATTTTATATGTTTGTATTCCAATCTTTTGAGAACAATATGATCCAAAGCTTTTCATATAATAACTGCGTGAGAATCCATAATAAGGAGAAAAAAAGCAATAAGACCAAATCCATTACAATTTTCATAAGATCGAAACAAGACCAATAAATTTTATGCCCAAAGGTTTAACAATCAAATATATCCAAATGCGCAATCAAGGTAAGATAATGCTCAAGAACATAAGTTCGAGACAACCTTTAGCAGTCATGTGATAAACCAGTGATCAAGCGTCTTTCAGCAAGAACATAAGTTCGAGACAACCTTAGCAGTCATGTGATAAAACAAAGGTAAAGTCATTTTCATTAAAACAACCAAAATGATGATTAATCTAAGCAATTATAATGTTTTCACATCTGCGCCAGAAAACTAAAACTAAATTGAATCATAATTGTCGCAAAAAATGAGACTAATGTCTAAACTGCCAATGCGACAATGATTTGTCGTAGGACGACAAGGGGTGTAGGCAGCTATTAGAGCAACAAAAAAATGGGCTTGTCAGCCAACACAAAATTTCCTTTGTTTTTCATTGGAGTTAGTTTTACTTCTTGTCCTTCCTTTTTATCTTCTTGTAGTTGAATATTTAAATCATTAATGATTTGTTCTGATTTCTTAATGGTTTTTGAAACTTCCCTTTCTCTTTATTTTTGCTTTCTTCAGCACTCTAATAGTTGTTCTCTTTAATGATTTTTCTTCTTTTATATTTTCCTGAAGTTCTTCAAAAGAACTAATAAGTTCTTATTCAAGGTCTATTTCTCCTTCAACTTTAGAGTTTCCTTCATTTCCAATATTAACCTCAATAGTATTAATTTGATTTTCTATACCCATAAATATAAGTTATGTCTCACATCGCCACTCATGTCGTATGAACTATCGTCCTCCTTTGGAGTAAAAGTTTCTTTTCAGGTAGAATCTCTTCATTTCCAATTTTCCCATTTTAAGCAATTTCTTTATGGCTAGCTTCATTCCATCATCACTATCATATTGCTTTGGGATAGACATTTGGAGGAAAAATATCTAAATTTTCCACAATTGAAACATTTGGTTGCAACTTCCCTTTGGATTTTCTAGACCCTTGAGTTTCCTTATAAAGTTAGCATCTTCTTCATTTGATATGTCTAAGTGATTTTCATTTGGCACATGATCATGGTTTTATTTTTATTTTATGCTTTTTAAAGGTTGTTTTTTTCTTGGATGGATTTTCTTGCTCTATTCTCATTTCATAGGAGATAAGAATCACATGAAGTTCATCCATTGTAAGTTTGTCAAAGTCTTATTGATTTTCCAAGGTAGATACCTTGCATCATATCTCATTGGTAATTATCTTAGCACCTTTTTGAAAAAATAAATTATTTTAACTCTTCTCTGCTCCATTAAATTTCCACCATCAACTTTGAAGATTTTGTAATGTTGTTCTATCTTTCATCTCACCCAAACCTTCCATGTTTGAATTTTCTATCTTAACTTTTCCATCTCCTTCATAGATGATTGGTGGGATCTTAAATTTGATTCTTTCTTCCACCTTATTTCATTATTATGTCATCACATTTAACCATATAAACCATCACATTTGGTTTCAAAATGTTGGTATTTTATTTAAATCCTTTGATTAAAAGAAATAAAAGTAAATGATGTGAATTTGTGCTTAATTTATTATTCTTAGTGTATTTTATATGGTTTTATTAATTATAAACTAATTACTGATATTGTGGGAGATAGGTGTTTCCATACAATGGATCAGGATCAAATGGCTTGATATTCCAACACTCATTCCATCACACGTTCCCATATTTTTTCACAAGAGAGACATCTCGAAATTACATATTAGGAGAATTTGGCCCTTCATATGGTAGCCCTAACTTATATTAGATAGATCCAGACCTCCATCCATCCCTTATTATGGAACTCAGAGCATTCTAGATTTGGTCGTTAGCATACTTGTGGGCGTTTTTTGGAAAAACTAGAACATGGGTTTTTACCCATTATCACCCTCTTGCTATGGCTCCTATTGTATTTTGATTTAGACAATTAAATATAGCTCCTATATTCAAGCTATGATTTTAAGACTCATTTCCTATTAATAGAACAATTAAACTATTTTATGGTTTTGAGAGAGATTCAACCCTTTCAATGATCGACCTCTCAGACTCTATATATACTTGAGCTCGCTAGCATGATCAGATTGACCCAGAGAAACATTTTAAGAACTATGTGTAAAACTTGGCTCTGTTATTCATTTTAATGTAAATTTATAAATTAAGTTGAGTTTGTGATCAATTCATGAGATGGAGTACCAAAACTGCTTGGGGGACCCACCAATAATCTGTGTGTCTTATTTATTTGTTTATTTAGATTTCTAACCTCTCTTTGCAGGATTTGTTCTAATTTCTCTTTACAGTCATTCTCTTATAATTTCTTTGTATAATCCATTTCCTTATAAATTTTCTAATTTCCCTTTACTGTTCTAATCTCTTTTAGTAGTCATTTTCTTATAATCTCCTTTGTGTATTTTAAGTTTTAGTAATCACTCTTTTTAATTGTAACTTCATTGTATGTATTCACTTGACTTATTCCCACCATGTTGTAAATACAAATGTTCTTTGTAATTGGAGCACTAGAAACTGAGCATGTTTATTAAGAAGTTGTTCATGACCAATTAAAGTAGATTAAATTAACCCCTGCAGTACTATGTAATCACTACCCTTGTGAATATATTTCCAGTTCAAGTATGACAACATAATTTATGATTTTAAATCCTTTTGGTAATTAGCTCATCAAATTAACTATTTATAAAAACATGTGTTTAGTATATCAATATTCCTTGAATGGAAAAGTTTTAAGTATATTGTTTTGTTTCTACTTTACATTTTCTGTAGAAATCAATGTTCTAATCTAAATTGAGTAAATGAATCACAGAGTTAGATTTCAAAGTAAAAAGAGTAATTAGAATAATAATCTTTCATGCCTAGGCTCATCTTTTGCATAATAGATTCTTGCACTAGTTTGTTATTCCGGTACCATTTTTCAATGTTTCCCTTATACCAATTTTTCGCATTTTAGTTTTCTTGCATTTTAAATTTGCCAATATCTTTAAATCACTAACGGATAGATTAATGACCTATTTCACGAGATATGGTCACTCCATGTCGAGTTTCTTCCATAGGTGACTTAATTTTTAGTTTGTTTTAATTTCTTTTATTATTTGAGTGTAAGCATCAACATTAGATTAGATCATATATTAGATCTCAGACCAGCATTATTATTGTGCCAAAGACCTCGCTTAAGGAGTCCTTGTGTTGAAAAATTTAATTTCTAAAAATGATAAAGATATATTTCAATTCTAATAAATGATTTTAAGTTTGTCCCAAATTTTTTTTCCGATGCATAATGCATCACTTTACAAATATAGAACTTGCTAATCCACTCTAAATTGCATTAACAACCCTTGAATTATCATTGCAGTTTCTTTGGCAACAATGTCTCAAGATGCAATAGTCAAAAGTGCTGTAACCATTTACCATATATAGCCAAACATCACAACCAAGGGTCATCAGATACTTTTCATCCTTATACTCCAAAATACATAATCATTTACTTTGAACAATGGTGCTATGTTAGAGGACATTCCTTCTTGTTGTTCCATTGTGATTTCTCAAAATCCGCCTTCTAGTGATTAGATTGTGGTGAAGGAACCTGTTGCTTTGATACCATTTGTTGAAATGTTCTTCAAAACTAAGGGGATTCGGAGGGGGTGTGTGAATCAATATTGCTTTTTCACAATTTTAATCAATTATTTAATTATTAAAATTATTAACTATAACAATTGATCAATAAGAATGTACAAGATGAAAGTTTAAATGTAATAATCATAAAATTTATATTTCATGTACAAGATAAAAACTTGTAGGAGATACCAGTCTCCTTTCTTTTTGAATACCTACTCAAGCATACACCAATCCCCTATTTACAAGCACCAATCGAGGAAGTTGCAACTCCTCGTTGTTCAGATCCTATAGAGGACTCGAATCCTTTGTTTTCAAGAACAATTTTTCTTTGAGGAAGCTGCAACTCCTTGTTGTTCAAGATCAAACCTATAGAGGACTCCAATCCTCCCTTGCTCCTACCTTCCACCGTCACTTCATGTGTACGTTTTAGGTGTCAAATTCCTTCCTCGACTCTCCCTTGTGCTTTTTGATCTTCTAATTTTCTCTCAGAGACCCCCTATTATTCACCATATTTTTTTGTTTATATAATCTTCCAAATGGTGTATGACATTGAACCATTGTGTCTCTTTGTAAAATATCAATGAATTAATATGCTTCTTCATAACAATAATTTTGTTTTAAGAACAAATTTCTTCCTTTGTTATCATCTTTAAGTAATCGGGTGACCTTGGTCCCTCTCCAAAATCTCTTCAATGAATAATTATATTAGGAATCATATTCTCAATTGGAATTGGTAATCCAAGTACCTTTCATGTGATATTTACTTCTCTTTCAATACTTGAACTTTTACCAAATCCCAAAGTAGTGTGAACTTTGTTTTGCTTGATGCTCTTTGGAATTTTCATCAAGAGAATTGTGCATGACAGATGCTCTAAGATCCAAGTGTAGCCTCGGTCCTTTCAAAAGATCAGATTTGATCTTTTATTAGCTCTCTAATGCATTACTTGTAAATAAATGGTGGATAGGAGATAACTCATGGCCCACTTTTCCATCCTCCATATGACTTTGTCTTGTGACCGAGAGAAAACACATACAGTGCTTATCTTGGCATTTAAGCAAATCAATGGTTTGGATTTAATAAACCATTGAGTGGATAGTCCACATGAATTTCACATTTGAAAAAATGGACTCGAAATATTCCCAAGCCAAAATGTGATAAGACTTGACACTGACATGTGGCATAGTTAAATTTAGCATAATTTATCTAGGTGGATATTGGTAACCACCATTCCAACCAGCTCCTATTGTCTCTTTAGTTCAACACGCTCTTGTACTTTGTAATTGTGGGTTCTACACTTTGGGATGTCCGGCCCCACGATCTTCCAAAGGATCCGGGTGGCCTCTCACCTAATCCAACTAGCTATTTTGTATGTTTTCATGTCACATCTTGTTGTACTTCGAGGATTGTTTTGGAGCCCCAAAGAGTGTTTTTTTGGCTTGCCATAGTCAGAATATAGACGGAGTTATATTTTGATAGTGAAATGTGTAGTTCTCTGAAGACCTTCCAACAAGCTATCATGCACTTAAATGGAGGTTGTATGAAAATGCACTAATCTCGTGAAGTTGAGGTACCAGCCTACCCATAGGGGCCCACATGACATTTGGCGTTTCACCTTCTAGGTTTAGGTTTTTTTGGATGTTTAGGTTTTATCAATTATGATTAATGTTAAAAAGTCCTATGGATACTCTTTTTAATCATTCTTCTCAGATGGATGAAATTCCACATCTCTTCTCGTGAGATAGCTACCACCATTCACACATAAGTGTTTAGTTCTATAGTTTTATAGTTTCAACCTATTTCATTTATTCAATAGAAGATATTGTTCACCTGGATATCCTGTTGTTATTCATATCTCTCAGATGGTTGTATTCATTTTTAATCAGTCAGTTTCGCTTCCTAACTGATCGGGCAGACGAGCTATTTCATTTATTTTTTCTTTTCATGCATGTCCCCCATACAAGATATGGGTACAAGAAGTTGGGACTCAACCAATCAAATACATCAGAATATTGGTCGTACAAGCTCTACAAAACCCATGGGAGACAAAAAGAAAGATGATGGAGCAGAGATCCTATTAAAATGTTGCTCGAGGAAGACCTTTCACAACAAAGGAATGAAATGATGGACAACTTTGCACGTGATCCTTCATTGGCTTCCCACAAGAGAAGCATCTTCATCGAAAGCCTATGCAACCCCCTTCAAGGTGTAGGAAAATTTGATATTCCATTATTTTTAAGGACTCCATAGATGATGTTGTAGATAAATGCTTGAATCATCAAGGGTATTTTTCGGTCCACAAATTTTCCAGTAGGTAATATTACCACTCTCAAAGTCGCCCCCCAGTATGACTAGTGGGACACTTACTCTAAGAAAAGGACCATAGAGGAATTGCAATATTTGTGGTTTTTCCTACATGGGATTCCTTCTGATGCCATTAAAGAACAATACTACCATGTTGGAAACTATGAGACTA
This sequence comes from Picea sitchensis, assembly GCA_010110895.2. Classification (NCBI taxonomy): domain Eukaryota; kingdom Viridiplantae; phylum Streptophyta; class Pinopsida; order Pinales; family Pinaceae; genus Picea; species Picea sitchensis. Next base: position 6,747 of record SNQJ01S0229019.1, read on the forward strand.
GTACACTAGATGGACCACCTCGCGTCAAGAAAGGGACCACACAGCACTGTGATTCCACAAATATTTTCCATACCTTGTGCACCAAATTAGGTATCAAAGACTCGAAAGTGACATATGGTGCTCAAATACCACATTTGTTTGCATAGATACAAACAAACATAAATGGATTTTATAGACATCACCTCACTGGGTACAACTTATAGATATGATATCAAGATCGAACAAAAATTTATAGAAGAGGTGAGATTTTTGATATGCAAACTCCTCACAAATTAAACAGGTCAAGGCACCCAAACCACAAGGAGGATGTAGAAGAGATGACCACTTAGGAAAATTAGTCCAAGTTGCAACACAATAAGGGAAATGATAAGATGAAGAAGGACATGGGAAATGGTGAGTACCATAAAATACCTTGACACAACAATGAAGAATTCCACTCCAAGAAATCACTCATGTTCGAAAGGAAGCCTTCAGTAAAGGTCGAATCTGATTCCTATTCAAATCCTGAAGGAGGGAAGGAGATTATTGATAATTTGAACCCAGTGACATTGTCTCTACCACCAAAGTCCATCCAAAATAACCAGAAGAACAAGAGGAAGGGGAATGACTCTTTCACTCATAGATGTGGGTAAGGGGGGATATGCTTCATTTCATTGTCGATAACAACATTAATAAGAACCTTATTTTAACAGAGGTCGTCAAGAGGTTGAACCTCACAATGACATTGCAGACCCAAGAACCAATGTTCTGATGTAGTCACCAACAATGTCATCTTCCCACGATATTAAGCCTTTCAAAGATGAGGTATTGTGTGATATTTCTCCCCTGAAGTTTCTTATGTTCTTTAGGGACAACCATATTTCTTTGGAATCATCATGTTGTATATGAATCTATACCGTGGTGTTATTATTACTTTGGTAGACAATTGTACAAGATACCGAGGTAGCATCGCCTACCGATATTTCTTTAATCTCTACTAAGAAATGCAAGAAGGTCGTCTCTCACACTGGGAAATTTGTCTTCTTCAAGATTCACTCTCAAACTGAGAGAAATATTGCAACCACATCTATGGCCTCTACATAGAGCCTCTTTGCAATAGAAGAAAGTGAATGGGATCATGGAATAATAAAGATACATCTTCACCTCACCCATCGGGGTACCAACGCACTGCCAACTCAAGCATCCAATTTATCCGCCGATACACCTGCACCTCTACCTAATGGACCGTTCTATCACCGCTCATTGATGGAAAATAACAAAATATGGCATCAGATCCAAGAGCTTCCACAAGGGGAACATCAGACTTATCTCCCTCCCCTCGTAATCCTCGATACTCCTGTAGAAGAAATATGGGACTTGAGACTGTGATTGATTACGTGATCTGTAAACAAAATGATGTAGTCCCCCCGTACCTTAATAGGGTCTGCCAACCTCCCGGGCCACTAGATCAAGCCACTAAAATGAGATGGATTAGCTCTTTCATGTCCCCATTGAACCTCTACTAAACATATCCATAGGTCCTTTGTGAACTTCACCCACGTGAACAGGCATCAGATGAATTTCCGACATGACCATCGCGAGATCGGGTGACGCCTCCTCAAAAAGGTAAGCCAGATTTCCGTGGTATCGTGTTTTGGTGGCCACAAGTCACCCTGAATCTCTCGACCTCTGAAATTCTGATAGGGTCTTACTACTTGATAGCTCCTCCCTTATCCATCCCCACATGACCACTCACCACGACCTGGGCTCATCCTCGAAAGCACGCCGTGGTTTGGCGATCAAATACGATACAACTTCATTCCTCACCGATACTTGAAAGACCGACATTCCCTTGCCATGGATCAATGACTTCAATTCTCCTACAATATTATAGTCCAGATCACATCGATGGTTCTCCCTCCAAGAGTTTCCACCATCCGCTCAGATTATCCCAATGTTCGGTCTTCCGATGTGTGATTCACGCCAATCTGTCACCCCATATCCAATGGTTGTAATGATTTCGCGAGTTCATGTTTTGTAAATTCTCACAAATCTGCCCTTTGACTTTTCCACTATGTGAGTCAACAAAATGTTGATCTCAAGCCGGTCATGTGTCTCCGGACCGATAGTCCAAATTCATTCTCAAATCTCGTGCCTCCGTTCTAGATTTTCAATTCTCAAATTGAAAAACTACTTCAGCTTTTCCTAGAGACACGAGATTTGCTGACAAGTGTCTCCTCATAAATAAATGACTCACAACCCTTTGAATGTCCATGCTTCGGGTATTTAAAGTCTCAACTTCCACTTTCCTCCAAATCTTTTGAGTTGCTGACACGTACCCTCCTAGCTTCAATGGTCCTTATATGCTCCGGCTCTTTGACTCTCCACGCTCTGATAGTTTAGGTCTCAAACTTGACTCCTTGTGTACCCATGATATCTGATGGCTCACACTTGATCAATTGGACTACTAAGATCCCACCTCGACATTACGACACTCTGGGCTTTAGAAATCTCAAGTGCTCAAGTTTCTCTCCCTTTTGAGCTTCCAACAACCAATGACTATGTGGATTCCTTCCGGTGATCTCGACACTGTCTTCACCTCCAAAGGATCTAATGGCTCTATCTATTCACTGACGGATGGTCGAGATTCTATTCTAGGTCTCTGGACTCCAGAAATATCAAACTTCAAACCCCGGGACAGTTTCTCTCCTCGGTAAACAAAGTACTAAGTTTTGAGTACTTCCTTCTGATCCAACAATTGTCAATCTTCCATCCAATGATCATGGTCGCTCTTCCTCCCGAGATTATGATACCTCTCTTCCTTGGAAGGTTTATCTTCTTTCAATGGTTCCAAACCTTTGTTCTCCTGACGAATGTGTCTCTGGGATCATGTCAACACCCGTGAAAAGTGTGTTATCTCTTATGATCTTATATCCTTGAAAGGATTTTGATCTACCACGCACACCTTGCATTCTCTATTTTGAATAACCCAACAAGGATTTTCTTGAAAATAAAATGCTTCTCTCCCGGCTGCTTCATGTTGGTTCTTCGATGCTTGGTCTCTCTTTGACACTATGTACACCTTGCACCTAGTATGAGTTTATATGATTCTCTATCTGAACTTCTATGAGTCAATACTAGACTCAGTCGATGCACTCCTTGATTTTGAGATGCACACCTTGCATACAAGTATCATGTTTAAAATGATTGAAACTCAAATCCAACTTCTTTTCATCAACTCATACAAGCTTAATCTTCTCAAACACTCATGCATGAAAATGAATCAGAAAAATCATACACATAGAATAACATTTATTCAATCACACATGAAATGAACACACTCCAAGGATTTGGGACAATTTCTGTCTACCTATTCATTCATGAAAAAATACAATACTTAGTGTTTTTTGCTATTCTACTCTGCTCTACTCCTCTCTCTATTTTGTCTTCTATTCTATATGTTACAATACAATACTGAACAACTATCTAAGGATCAGCTCCACGATCTCTCTTGTCCTGTGCTCAAATCTATCATTTTAAATTCAAAGCTATTACCTACTGTATCCTATTACAATAGCTACTAGTTATTTCCAACAGAGTCGACACTCCATATATGTATTTCTTATAGTCCTTCAAGACTTTACAAACAAGTTACAAGTTGTCTACAAAAATTTCTCAACAACCTATTAAATTCTAAGTTAAAATCTTGATTTGAAACTCTGTCATTACTAAGATGTCATTCTTCTCTCCTCCACGCTAAGCCATCAAGGACTTTGGAAGGCACAAATTCACATCATACCTCCTGTTAAAAATTCATGGACTTTGTCCATGAGCTCGCGCACTGCCTTTCCATGCTTCAAAATATCGTTTTGTGACCCAACTTGCATCTTCCATTGGATGATATTTTACCTCTACCAAATATTCGTGATATGCCTTCTCCCCGGGTTTCTTCCATCCCTCCGCTCAATAATTTTCCATCTAAGGTTTTTTCTTCTGCTAGGCAATTTCTCCGCTTCCACTAAATTTATCATCATCTGATTCTCCTTTCTCATCTCTCCTGTAGGATACATGTCTCCAACATTGAATATCGATGATATCCTAACATTGTTTGGAAACTCAATATCATAAGCATTGGCTACGAATTTCCTGAGAATCCTACATGGTCCTATCTTTTTCATATTTAATTTGTTATACGTTCCCCTTGGAAACCTCTCTTTTCTCAAATGAGCTAAAAATTCATCTCCAACTTTGAATTGAGATCCTATTCTATTTTGATCAATTCTTCTCTTGTATTTATGACTTATGTCATGTAGCTGCTTTCTGACCCTGTCATGGAGTTTCTTCATTTCTTTTGCAAAATCCTCTTCTCCAACACTTCTAAACTCATCTTGATTTAAATATCTCAACTCTATAACCCCTCTTGGTTGTACACCACACACAATTTCAAATGGAAATTTTCTTGTGCTCCTGTTCACTGAATTATTGAATGGAAATTCTTATTTTGCCAGAATCTGATCCCATTATCAACCTTGCTCAGTGACTAAACTTCTCAATATGTTTCAGATACTTCTGTTTACTACTTTAGTATGTCCATCTGTTTGAGGGTGATATGTTGAACTGAAGGATAATTTCATCCCCAGTCTCTTCCATAGAGTCCTCCAAAAGTTTCCTACAAATTTGGTGTCCCTGTCTGAAAATATGCTCCTCGACAATCCATGCAATCTTACTACTTCTTTGAAAAACAAATTTGTGATGTGTGTGGCATCGCTTGTCTTCTGGCATGGTATGAAATGTGCCATTTTTGAGAATCTGTCCACCATAACAAATATGGAATCACTCCCTTTTTGAGTTTTAGGCAATCCTAAAACAAAATCCATACTGATTGCATCCCACGACCTTTTTGGAATTGGTAGTGGCTGATACAAACTAGTGTTTTATTTTCTTTTCTTCCTTTTGCATATTGACAAATTTTACATTTGTTCACAAACCTTTTCACTTCTACTCTCATACTCGACCAATAATATGAAATGCTTAGTTGTGAAAATGTCTTATCATGACCAAAATGTCCAGCTAAACCTCCATTGTGTTTCTCTTTCAGTAGATTGTCTCTCATTGAGCATGTTAGAATGCATAATTGGCTTCCCTTGAACAGTAATCCATCCTGGATCAAATATTCAGTCTATGGGCTTCTATCTCCCAACAAAGGATTCTTGCATGCCTCATAAGCTTCTTTAAAATCCGCATCTTCTTTATACATCTCCTTGAGGTGTTTGAACCCCAAGCTCTCCACCTGGAATTCTTGTACAATCAAACTCCTCCTGCTCAAAGCATCTGTGACCTTGTTAGCAGTTCCAACAATGTGTTTAATAACAAAAGTAAAATTCTTCATAAATTCTACCCATTTTTCATGTTTCCAATTCAACTTTTCTTGCCTAATAATAAACTGCAAAGCATGATTATCACTGTACAAGACAAATTCCTTAGGGATTAGATAATGTCTCCATTTTTTCAAATCTTGAATCACTGCATAAAATTCCTTGTCATACATGGAATACTTTTTCTTGGAATCATTCAGTTTCTCACTGAAATAAGCAACTAGCCTATTGTCCCGACTCAAGACTACTCCAATAGATAATCCACTTGCATCACATCTCACCTAAAATGTTTTTCCAAAATCTGGTAAGACCAAAATTGGTTTCTCTGTGATCTTCTCCTTCAACACTTTGAAACTTTTCTCAACTTCCTCTGTCCAACTGGAGGACTTGTGCTTCTTCTTCACAGTGTCTAGCATGGGTGCACATATGCCACTGAAATTTCTGATAAATTTCCTATCAAAGTTTGCTAACCCATGAAAAATTCTTACTTCAAATATGTTTCTCAAGGACGGCCATTCTCTAATTGCTCTCACTTTTTCTCGGTCCATCTTCAATTCATTTGAAGAGATTACGAAACCCAAATATATGAGCTCCTTCTTCATAAAAGAACTCTTCTTCATATTTATCAACAATTTCTCTTGTTGCAACCTTTCCATCACTGATGTCAAATGTCTTAAGTGTTCTCCCTTTGTCTTACTGAAGATTAGTATGTCATCCAGATATACTATGAAAATTTTTCCAATGAAGTCTTTCAACACTTCATTCATCAACCTCATAAATGTGCTTGGTGCATTTGTCAATCCAAATGACATGACCAACCATTCAAACAATCCTTCGTTTGTATTGAATGTTGTTTTCCATTCATCTCCCTCTCCCATTCTTATTTGATGATATCCACTCTTCAAGTCTATATTGGAAAAATATCTTGTGCCACTCAAACAATCCATCAAATCATCCATCCTCGGTAAAGGAAATCTGTACCTAATGGTTATCTTGTTGATGGCTCGAGAATATGTACACATTCTCCATCCTCCATCCTTCTTTGGACTTAATATAGTCGGTACTGCACATGGGCTTAGGATTTCCCTGACTAACCCCTTATCCAACAACTCTTGGACTTTATTATTGACCTCCTCATTCTCTCTAGGTGTCAACCTATAAGCTTCTTTGTTAGGTAAACTAGCTCCTGGAATAAGGTCAATATGATGGCTTATGCTCCTAATGGGTGGCAATGAGTGTGGTAATTTATCCACGACTATATCAACAACGTTTTCTAACAGTTCCTGAATTTCTACAGGCAAGTCTTCTATAGAAGTATTCATAAGGATAACTCTAGGCTTCCTTACTACAGCAAATTGCATTTATTTCTCCTTCTTCACTTCATTCAAGAGCTCCTTCCCACTCATGATAAGTATGTTTGAACTAGCTTCTGTCTTTTGTTGTTTGTTTTCTATGGCTAACAACATATGTGTTCTACCATTGTTCTATATGGTATAGGTATTCTTCCTTCCATCATGAATAACCTTCCAGTCATACTACCATGGCCTCCCCAATAAAATATGACAGACATCCATAGGAATTACATCACATAATATTTCATCTTTGTAACCTCCTATTTTAAATTCAACTTGGCATTGTTGACTTACCATGACTTGATGTCCTTTCTGCAACCATGATACCTTGTATGGCTTTGGATGTGCAGTCATATTTATGTCTATCTTCTCCACCATCTATGTGGATACTAGATTTTCAGTGCTCCGACTGTCTATGATCACCTTGCAAACTCTGTCTTTCAACTTGCAAGTAGTTCTGAACAGTTTTTTTCATTGAATTGGTTCCTTTGGCTCCTTTTCTGGTTTAAAAAGGATCTTCCTCATCATGAGGTTTATTCCTCCTTCTACTACTTCTGATTCCACATGTTTCTACGCTTCGACAATGTGTGCTTCTTTGCCTCCTTCTCTCTTTCTGTCGGGACATTCCCAAGATTTGTGTCCTTCTTTTCCACATGTATAGCATTTAACTACACCTCCTCTAGCTCTTCCTCTTCCTCTACCTATGGAAAATGAACCTCTTCCTCCATGCTATCCTTCTTTAGAAATTCCACCCTTCTCATGGTGACCATGTTGTTTGTCAGCTTCAGGCTTCGACTTCTGGAACTTCTCTCTATTGGTTCCCTTGCCTTTGCTTGAATTTTCACCTCTGCTGTTAAGCCCTAATATTGGCTCATTACCCCTTAATTGGGGCATATTAGATTAGTAATGCTATTTTATTTATGTCGGCTTTATGCCATTAGTTGTAATTTAGATTAGTAATGTTATTTTATTTATGTCGGCTTTAGGCCATTATTT
>SNQJ01S0229021.1:0-14393 GCA_010110895.2 Picea sitchensis
TAGGGTTTGATTATGCTTCTTCATGAATTTGTAAGTACATTTTGCATGCAAAACTTCTTTATTGAATGGTTGTAGGTAGAATTGCTTACTTGTATGGTTACATTGTTACTATTTGCTTAATCTTTAAAACCCTAGGGAGCCAACACACAAGTAGGTTGTGGCTTCATGTCCCCATGGTAAAATCTTATTAGCCATTTGATAAGAGAAGGCTTATCCTAGCCATAGCTACACTAGCCATGCTCTTTTCTTGAGTTAGTTTTAAACATAAATTGAAGAAAGAAGGTGTCCTAGGCCTAATTTATTTTACACCTAGGGTTTACTTCTAGGGTTTTGAAAATCCTTGTATTTAAGCAACACTTTTCAGCCATAGATTTTTGTTTATAAGCTAGCCGTTTTGCCAAAAGAGCCTTAAGGAGAGAATAAGGAGTTTTAGGCCTAGCCTTAGCTACACCTAAATAAGTCTTCTCTTCTTAGGGTTTTTTATTTGGTGGCCCTGCCATAGCAGCACCATCAAACCCTAACCCTCTTGTCCTTAAGTTTAAGTCTCTCCAAGTTATTAGTTTCGCTCCATTTGACTCCATTAACCCAAGGCACTAGTCTAGAAGTATTACTTTGAGCTTGTTTGTGCTTAAACACTCTTTCAAACTCTCTAAATTTGAAACCCTAAACTAACCTAGCGTCTAGACTAACCCTAGAATAATTGATGGCGTCTTGCCTAAATTAGACTTGTGTTTGGACTAAAATTGCGGCTTAGTCATCTCTTGCTAGCCAAGAGGGATTTGAGGCCATTTTGTTGGTTGATTTAGGCAAGACGTCACCTCTTGGCTAGCTAACCCTAACCACAACAAAAATAGTATAGGTGGCGTCACATATCTTTGATCCTTGCTTTGCCTGAAACGTTGTGACATTGTCACCATTTTGATAGATTTTGAGTTGTTGATTGCATTCATAATCTTAGCGTTCCTCATTGTCTTCAAATTGACTTTGTTGATGGCCGAAGCGTCCACCCTAATTACGCATAGTGTATTAGCAAGCATGTTGGTGTATGAGCATAATAACTGCATTGTGATATAATACAAGGTTGATACATTGAATACCTTTACCATTTTGTATTTATTGAAGGAGGTGATACAAGTCATTTGTCTTTGTTAAGTAATAATTGACTTAGGTCAATAATTACATTTAATCATCGCTCATATACATATTTTGAATATAGTCATTAATATTTGAAGTACTAACCAACAGAAGCGCATTTTAGTTTTATTTGTCTTGTCTATAAGCGGGTTACCCTTATCGATTGGAATATATCTTCTTTGACTATCTCCCTTCTTGTGATGTCTGTGTGAAGAGGGAATCCTTACATCTTGATCCATTATCCAGCAGCCCGCTTTTAGAAACTTCCGGATTACTAGAGTCTCCTTAGACTAGCCATCCCACGGTGAAGAGCTCCCCATCGGTGACGGTGGGTGGGGGAGCTCTTGTTACGCGAGTTTGAAGCCTTGACTCGAGCTAACCTAAGCCCTTCCTACAAAGCGTACCAATATGACCTCCCATCCTCTTGAGTTAGGTCTTACATTTTGTATTATTATTATTTTCTTATGGTCCCTCATTTTCTTATGAGAAGCTTTGTACCGGGGATCCCACAGGAAGCTTGTCCTCTAGGTTTCATTTCTTTTGGCTTTTATTTTTTTGCCAGCTGCTTTTACCCCACGGGCCTTTAGCCCCTTCTTCCCAGAGACAAGATGTACCATGAGGAGTCATCTAATGGCGGACCTAGAGGGGAATGGGATGGATAGAAGAGGGTAAAAGGTGTAAAAAGGTGATAATATGGTAGAATGGATGATGAAACCACCACCAAATCCCCATAGTGGCTAACCAAAACCCCCATGAATACCGACACAGCAATTTTATCAATCCCACCAGCAATGTGGTCAAGTGGATTGGTATAGGTCCAATGATCATCCAATGAAAGGAACCTAAATGCATATATAAGAGGGTTCTTAACAAACAAATATGAGCATACCAGCTGATACCGGGATGACAGTGTTACCTCATGGAGCAAGAGTCCTCTCCCAGGTAAAGCCCAGTTGGTGGGTAGTGGGCACTCACATTGGCGGACAAAATCAGCCGAAGAATGAAAAGATGGGCCCTCAGGGGCTATGCTCAAGTCAATCTCACTCTCATTACTCCATGTCTAGGACCATGTGGGCCTCGAGACATGATCTCTAGTTATCCCTAGATGTCCGAGACAGCAGCCTAAGAAAAATAATAAAAACAAGACCTAACCAAAATGGGTCTCGTAAAGGCAAACCCGGTATTATGAACTTAGGTATCAGTGGTGTATATTACCATCATCTGAGGTCACCCACACTAGAGGCATTGACTGCTTTGGATTTTGCATGTGAGGAAAGAGGGTCTCATCTTGAGCCAGCCTTATCCCACATTCTGCGAGAGATACCGTTGGGTATGCTTGTAGGCTCATACCAAGCCAAGGTGTGGTATGGTGGGGCCTTGGAAGTAAAAGAAGAGAAAAGCAATGAAAATAAAAGACAATGAAAGAGGCTTGGAAAAATGCATCCATGGCAGTCTGACTACGCCCTCCTACAAAGGAGCACTTAGGACAACACACCCTTGGTCTTCTGTTGCTAGACATCCCTAAAACCATATCACCTCATAAAACATGGCAGACAATCCTTGGGAGACTTTCCCTGTATCTTGTGAATTTTTAATGTGGGTTACTCTGTTGGTTTCTTCATCTTTGTTATGAGTAGATGTGCCTTAATGTCTTCGAGCTATTAGATGATATGTTAGGAGTTTCATGCATATATTTGATAACTTTAATGAAATATGATTTACATTACTTTTATGACCTCTAGGGTGATATTAGGCCCATGGAGTAGTCTTTGATAATACTGACCATACTGACGGATAGGTACGGTGGGTGGTACACACATGGGGATATGATTAGTTGGACCTCCATGGGCTGAAGAGCCCACAAGATGAGTTGTTTGGGATGGCGGCGGGTGGACAGTAGTGATCCCTTTGCATATGAAGAAGAAGAAGCGCCCTCACCAGGCGCTTTGGCGAGCAGGCCTAGGGGATCACATTGCCAGTGAGATGATGATGATGGTTTTGATGGGCGGGGATTACCACCCACCCGAGGCGGGCGTTTACGGAGGAGATGTGGCGGTGTGTTAGGATCGCAGCGTGTGACTGCAGGAGGCCTAGAGGGGCCGACGTTTTGCCTTTTGGATGTTGATCTTAAAAGGACTAGCGTCTCCCTGAGAACTGGCGTGCCCTTTTAGCTCACTCATTTTGACATTTTAGCATTTAATGTAGCAAATAATAAGAGAAATATTTTTAGTCAGCCTTGTCGGCTATTTAATGACCTAATTTTGTAATTGAAGGTCATTTGGATGATATATAAATTGAGGAATGATTGAGCCTCATTTTGGATATAACACAGCTCACTCTCTTGTGAAGTCTCTTTTTTAGTCTTTTGTCTTGGATTATTGTGGCTCTCCTTGGAGGTTGGTATTTTACTTGGGAGTTATCTTGGCATGTGTATGATTGTTTCCCACCTATCCATTTGGAAGGTGTTACAACTAGGGTTTGATAAACCTTCCAATGAATTTGGTGTATTTTTTTTTAAAACTTCTTGATTGAATGGTTGTAGGTTTAATATCTTACATATATGGTTCACATTTTATTATGTAATCATTTGAAACCCTAGGGGAGCAAGAAACTTACCTGGTAGGTCCTTGCTATGTCCCACCATGATGATAAGAAACTTGTTTAGCGAACTGATTTAGAGAATATATAGCTAACCATTTACTACACTAATTCTTCTTTAAAGGTTAGATTTGGAATATAAGTTGAAGAGGAAGACGTCCCACAGGCCCTGATAAGTTTACCTGGGGTTTTGACCTTTGGGGTTTGAAGAGCCTTGGCCTCACAACACTTTTCAACCCTAGATTTATATTTTGAAATGAGTCGTTTTTGCCAAAGAGTCTCAAGAAAAGAGGGAGGAGCATGAAGCCCAGCTTTAGCTACACCGGAACGAGCCCCCTCCCCTTAGGGTTTCGACTTAGTGGCCACATTTCTGGCACCATTGAGCCTAACTCTCCCGTCCTTGGGTTTAGATCCTTCCCAAGCCTTTAGCCTCTCTCATTGACTCCAGTACTAAGGGCACTAGTCTAAATTACAACGTTGAGTCTTTTGTTGTAAAAACAATCTTTCAAACACTCTTAAGTCGAAACCCTAACCCTAGCCCTGAGTGGCCTACTAACCCTAAACCTAAGATGACATCTTGCCTCTTATAAACTTTTGCTTGGTATTGAAGTTGTGGCTAGGTCATCCAAAGATAGACATTGAAGTGTTCATTATTTTCATTGTACCTATTGATAAAACGTTCACCTCAATGGCTACCAAGATAGCTAGATTAGGTGACATCGCTTCCCTCAATATAGGCTTGGTAACAACATTATATATATATATATATATGAGCACATTGAATGCATTGGTAACACAAGGCTTGATTTTGTACATTGAATGCAAGTATCATTTTATTATTTATTGAAGAAGTAATATTATAAACCATTGTCTTTATTTGCAATCATTGACTTGATCAATGAGTACATGTTATTATTGCTCATGTATATTAAAGAGAGTCATTAGCAATTGAAATTGCTAACCATTGTGCGTTTTAGTTTTATTTGCCTTGTCTCACAAGCAGGGTTCCTTTTTCAATGGAATACCTTCTCTTTGACTATCTCTCTTGGCGTTAATGCAGGGAAAAGCTACTTTGACCTCTTAAACCTTAAACCCTTGATCTTTTTCTCTTTGTACCACAGTACTAGGGAATCTCAGGTTAGCCACCCCCTAAATAGAAAGAGCCTCCATCGAGGTGAAAGGCGATTGGGTGGGGAAGATCACATTACCTTGGTTTGACTCCTGCCTTCAAGCTACTTGACCTATCCTACAAGTAGATACTTGTTAGCGAATCTAGAAGAAAACACCATGCACAAATTTTGCACAGAAGTATCCTCGGAAACCCCTTCTCAACAAGGGGAGAAAATCCAACCAATCCTTTGTTATATTCTTCAATAGAAAGACCTTCCTGTAAACCCATCCACACAAAAGGGGTCTCACAAACCCTATAAGACTAGTTCCCAAGAGAGGTGCGCATTTTTTTCCCAAGAACAAGTGTTTGTTGGAATTTCCAAACTCACACTTGTGTTATGTTTCCCTCAATGGGAAAATTTCCTTTATTTATATTCGTGATCATATCAAAGTAGTGTCTATTAGCTGTAGGAGATTGACCTCAATAAATCCTAATATATTAATGTTACCATATTAATTATCTTTTACATTAATTATCTCTTTCACTTTATGGTGGAGCACATTTAGTTTTCATGGCATTTAGGTTAAGCATGAAGTTCTTTTCAATTTTATCGGATAGCTATAACCATAAATCTTGCAACAACCAAGATCACAAGAAAAATCACCATGGACAAGAACACAAGATATATCTTGAAGCCACTAAACAAGGGAGAAAAACCCAGTCAAATCCTTTGCTATATTCTTCAAGAGAAGACCTTTCACCAACAAAATGACTCATCATACAAGAGGGTGCTTAAGCTCTAGAAACCCTAATGCCTAAGAGAGGTGTGCACCTTTTACAAAGAGAAGTACTTGCTAAAATTTTCAAAATCATATGTGTGAAGGATGTGATTCTACAATGGAGAATCAACTCCTACTTATATTAAACTTTGACTAATGCACCGGGACATCTCATTTAGCTGGATCCGACCTCTCTAAGTCAAACACACTTTATTATTATCTTTATTATTATAATTAATATTTTCATTATTAATTATCTTATTTATATTAATCATGTGTATAGGGCCAGAGCTTGCCCTTTACACAATGATTAGGGTTACAGGTAGAACTGACTCTTGAACAATATAAAGAAAAGGATCGTCACACCCTCTAGTTTTCATCCACTAGGGGCCACATCTATAGGGATGTCATAGACTTGATCAGCGCATTACACAAATGAGCTAGGTCCTCACACGTGCACTTATGTTCATCCATAGTCACATCTTCTCTATAGATCTACTTTCCCTTTAGCGTCGACAAGAGGGATCATCGGTCTTCCATCCAACTACCTTTCTTTTGCTTTCGGGAGGCCATCACATCATCTTAGTTCTTATTCTCATGATGATGTGCCTAACACTTTTCAGGATTTCCCTAACTCAACAAATCAATCTTACATCGGATAATCATCACGGGTTCTTCTCTCTCATTAATAAAGCAGGAGGAGGCCATATACATTCCTAGCCTTTGTACCAGGCTAGAACCACGAACTATTGGGGGATTTCTCTTGGGTTTGTAAGATGAGAGAAACACTCACATGTTGCTATATTCCACATCTCTGAGGTTGTAAGTGGAGGATGTCTACTATAGTACCAAAGCATTCAACACTCCCTCTCAACTAGGGGAGGCATTCTCCATTAGGCCAAGATTCTCACAAAAATACTCGAACTTGGTTTTGTAGAAGTTGTTTAGTGAAGATATCAGCAATTTTTCATGGGTGGAAAGATACTGAACATGTCTTGTCTTTCTACACCATATCTATGATATAGTGGTGCCAGTCTCTCAATATGTGCTTTGATTTGTCATGGAATACGGGGATTCTCTAAGAGCTTCACCGCGGCTACGGATTTGTCACAATATAATGAATGGTGGTAGGATCCATCTCGTTTTCAAACAAATTTGTTAGGAGTTTATGAAGCCAAACGACTTCACGAACTACCACGCTCAATGCAATGTACTCTACTTGCTGTAGCCATTTACTCAAAGCTACGAGCTTTGTTTTCACATACTCCAGAGAGTCATGTATGGTTGATCCCACAGGAACAACTTCACGAGGAGTTGCTCTTACATGTCTATTGCACTTCACCTTGTCTACGTCGTATAACAACACTAAGGTCTTTAAGATCACATTTGTTTACATATTTTTAAGCCATAGCCAATGGTGCCATGTAAATTATGTGTGTAATACATGTTTGGAAAGCTATCAATGTGTTTTTGGTTGGTTCATAAGCGGATTAGTACATTTATTGCATAGCAAATGTTTGGTCTGATGTTAACCAGATACATCATGGATCCAATAATTTGTCGATACAAATGTGGATCTACGTCTCCAGAATCGATATCATTCATCTTCTTCAGGTCCATTACCATTGTTGTTGGCATGGATTTACAATCTATCATTTATAGAGTCTTTTAGAATCTCAAAGTATATTTTCATAGCTTAGGAAAATTTCGTCTATCTTCACTTACACTTCTAGTCCCAAGAGTATGCATTTATTTAAATATTTCATCTCAAATTTGGTGGTTAATGCCTGTTTGCATTCAACAATGATTCTTTACGAGGCGGTGATGAAAATATATCATCCACATATAGGACTAGAATCAAACATTGGAACACCCATTAATGGTATAAGTATATGGGTTTTAGATTGACTAAATTTTTTTGAAGCCCAAACTCATTAGAAGTCCATCCATTTTCTTGTACCAAGTGTTGGGTATGTGTTATATTCTTTGCCGCAGAGCTAGTGTCTAAAGTGTTGGTATGAGCCCTCAGTCCCTAGTGAAGCCGATGAGGATTGGTATCTAATTACAGCGGGCGACATATTTCCGGGACCACATGATATTAGGTTGGTTTTAGGCATAGTTTTGGCGATGGTTTTCTTTTTTCGGTTGAGGAATTAGGGTTTGGACTAATCCAAATCATTGGCTTAGAAGGTTTTGATTCAGTAGCTCCTATATGTTTATTGTGTTGTAAACAATGTAACTCAATGTATGAATATAATATATATTGTTTTCAGGTTTACGGTTTCAATTGAAAAATCTACGTGAAAATGTTTGTATTTTCCATTTGTATATTTTCTATTCTTTTATAGCAGTCCTCGGTTCTGTAGATATTATACAAGGTTAGAAATTACATTTGTTATCAGAGCTTGTTAAGCCCAGGAGGCCTTGCTTGTCATCAAAGGAGGTTTGAATCAGGTTGTGATGGAAGCCATGATACGATTGGGAGATCTGCAGTATTATTTTTCGGGTGAAAAGAAATATGGCAAACAATTCGAAGATGGAGATCGAGAAGTTTAATGGGAAAACTTTAGTTATTGAGAGCTCAATATGGAAAGATGCGGTGGGCCAGAGGAGATCAGGTCAGCAGATCTAGATGCAACTCTCTGAGAGACATAGCGAATGGCTTGGAAAAAGGCGGTTATAGGCAAAGAGCACAATTAAATTTGTGTCTGCAATTCCAGGTATTCTTGAAAGATGGTAGAGGAAGCTACAATAAAGACTTATGCCTGGGAAAATTTAGGGAAGTTGTGGTCTAAGTCCACAGTGACCAAACTATTCTACGAGAAGAAGTTGTATAACTTGAGAGGATGAGAGATATATGGAGTTCCTTCGATTGTGAGCATTTAGGCATGTAATCTTGTGGTAAGTCAGGTTAATTATCTACATTGATATTGGGAAATTTAAGATGAATATAAATGTAGCAGTTTGTTGTGTGTTCTTTACCAGACCCGTGGGATAGTCTAGTTGTAGCCATGGTAGTAATACAACTTCTTTGAAGTTTGAAGATGAATACCGTCCTTGTTGTTGGAGATGAGGCGAAAGAATAACCTGGAAGGGACCTGCCTGACATTTTTGCAAGAGGACGTTCTCAGGAAGAAATAAATCTAATTTCTCAAGTGGAGATCTAAGTCTAAGGTGGAATTTAAATCTCACAGGTACTGGAAGAGGGTATGTTGGAGGTGTGGAAAAGAAGGGCACTACAAGAGCTGATGTAGATCAAAAGTCGAGAAAAGGGATGCAGGAATCTTCTTCTCTGAGAAGGAAGACCTCAAGAAGGAAGAAGGAGGGATGTGTAGCCTCTTCGAACACAGTCATGAGAGCATGGTTGGTGTATTTCGGTGCATGGCCTGTATATGGAATGCAGGGAATTAGTTACTAGAATATAGAAAGAAGAAATTATGATGGAGGTAATGTTTTCTTTGGGTAATGATTCAACAACAGGGAATCATAGGAAAAGGGGAAAAGTCAGTTGAGACTCATAGATGGAAGGATTAGAACCTTGCCTAGTGTTCTACATCTAGAGTATGTGAAATTTGATTTTGCAGCAGCAAAATGCTGGAAGATGATGGGGGTAAAAAACAATTTTTGAAAAGGGAACTTTGAGGATGGTTCGAGGAGTAATGGCGTTGCTGAAGGGAGTTAAGTTTGGAACTATGTATACTTTACTAGAAACACTATTAGTGATGGGTGTAATAGCTCCATTGTTCCACGATATTGTAAAGTTGAAAGAAAGAGCTCCTACAATCACGGAAAAAGTTATGTTGTGGCATCAATCTTGGGGCATATTATTGGAGAAAAGGGTCTTAAACTACTACGAGGTAAAGGTATGGTTGAAGAGGGTATGTATATGAAAATTTCTCTCTGGATTTTTGATTTTTGTGAACATTACTTGTGTCTATGGGAGGAAGAATTGGGTAAGATTCCCTCTAGTGCAATGAGAGTAGAAGGAATTTCTGACTAGTTCCACAGTGATATTTTGGACACCGTGTCGGTCCCATCATTGGGAAAATCTATGTACTATGTCTCATTTATGGAGGAATTCTTAGCAGGGAAAACTTGGATATATTTCCTAGGGAAGAAATCTGAAGTCTTTGAAAACGATTTAAATATTTTAAGACTCTTGTTGAGAATCCAACAGAGAAAAAAATTAAGTTGATGAGGACAGATAATGGCCAGGAGGAGAGTGCAAGGGAATATGGTGAAGAATTTGTAAGAGTGTGGTATAGCAAAGACATATACCTCAACGAGAATGGAGTTTGAAAGGATGAAGCAGGTGGGTGATGGGAAAGTCAGGAGTGCATGCTCAGTGTAGTGCCAGCGAGATAGAACCAGAATTTTTAGGCCGGTGGGTATTACATGTTATAAAGTCCTTGAATCAACCTCATCGACATTGGGCAACAAGACTCCACAAGAGGTATGGGTGTGAGGCATTCTCTCACATCTTAAGGTATTTAGCTGAGATGCATATGTTCATGTTACAAAAGAAAAAATAGGGTAAAGGCTGGATAAGAGAGTGAAAAGAATTTATCTTTGTGGATATAAAGATGGTCTCAAAAGGTTATAAGCTTTGGAACCAGAAACTAAGAAGGTAGTGTATAGCCGAGATGTGGTATTTAGAGAAATGAAGGGATGTTATTTAAGCGAAGTCCCACCAAGTAAGGAAGAGCGAGAGAAGATAGAGTTTGGTTTAAAAGGATGATGAAGCGGACTCTGAGGAAGAACATGAATCGGAAGAAGAAGATCCTCATACTCCGATACTGAGGAGATCGGATCGCGAGAAAGAAGGCTACCGTAAATGTATAGTCCATCTGATTTTTCATTCAAATTTTTCTTTGTCTATTCATGATGATCCACCAGAAATTGTGTTGAGTGGATTAGGAGATTAAAATCTTTGGAAAAAGGGCCATGGAAGAAGAAATGGCATCTTTGGATAAGAATAAGGAAAACAGGATCTAGTGGAGTTGCAATGGAAGAAATCCCATTGGCAGCAAATGGAGATTAAAAAGAAGTTGAATCTGAGGAAAGGAAAGTGGAAATACAAAGCTTCGTTTAGTAGCAAAAGGTTATTACCATGTAGAGGGAATTGACATTGGTGGGAATTTTTCTCCTGTTGCCAAGTTAAACCTCTATAAGACTTATGTTATATGTTTCTTCTGCATTTGATTTTGAGGAAATAAACAGGATGGATGTGAAGACAACATTCACATGGGGATACGGAAGAAGAAATCTTTATGAAGCAACAAGAAGGTTATCTTTGTGAGAAAGGGAAGAAGGAGGTGGTATGCAAAGTGGAAAAGGATCCATATGGTTTAAAACAATCACCCCAAGGATGTGGTATCAAAATTTGATACTTATATGTGTTGGGACTTGGCTTCACAAAACACAAAGAGGATCACTATGTGTACTCTAAATCAAATGATCACCAATTAATATTTGGTCTTATGTGGATATGTTGTTGATAGGAAACAACAAGGAAGTTATCAAGGATGTGAAAACTGGGTTGTCCCTCTAAATTGACATGAAGGATCTTGGTGCTTCAAATTTCATTTTAGGGCATGGAAATTAAAGAGATCGAAAAGGAGGAAACTACAGTTCATCAGAGAAAATATGTGAGACAATATTGCGAGTTTAATATACAAGAATGTAAATCGGTTAAAGTTCCCTATTCATGTTGGTGTAAAGTTCTCTGGATGGTGTCCCAAGACACATGAAGAAGAGGAAATGTCTCATATTCCATATCACGAGAGTCGTTGGAAGTTTGATGTATACAATAGATGCCTTTGAACCCGGACATTACCTATCTGATTGTGGAGTTTGAAGCGGATATGGAAACAGGGGGAAGGAGCATTGGACAAATTAAAGGGTTTTAAATTGCTTTACTAACTATGGATTGTCCCTCTGAAGACACAGGATTTGGACAGGTGATTGATATACATGGCTTTGTGGATGCAAAGCCGGGCTAGAATTTGGATAGTACAGGAGATCCACAATGGTATATGTTTAACTTGTTTGGAGGAGCAATAAGTTGGATGAGCAAAAGGCAGGGTTGTAGTGGCACTTTCAACTGCAGGGGGAAATCCTGAATACATGGAAAACCCTCATACAGAAAGTAAAAGGAAAGAACTGGGTTACCAGAAATTTGTGTTGAGGTATTGGGTTGGGACAACAAAGTACATGGGATAGGTGGCAGGTCAGGAGTGCAGTTTTCTGGCAAAGAACCACACTTATCATTCAAGAATAAGCACATTGATGTTCAATATCACTTTTGAAGAGATATGGTTGAAGAAAATATGCTTGGTAGAAGGTGAACACTTTGAAGAATTTTGCAGAGTCATTAACAAAATATATGAGCAGAGAGTTCTCTTGGTGTAGAGGGATCCATGGGCATTGTTGCCTGGATTGTGGCCTCTGGCTCCTATGTGTGTGCAAAAGAAACAACAAGTGGGAGAATGTTGGTGTATGTTTTATATTCTTTTACAGTAGTAGTGTTTGGCATTACTGCGTGAGGCCTTGAGGGTTAGGCCTTGAAGTCGGAATGACATGTTGAGACCCACATGATGTGAGGTGGTTTTAGGCACATGGTTTTTTTTTTTCCGATGGTTTCTATTTACAGTTGTTAAGGAGTAGGGTTTTGGACTAATCAGGTCATTGGGTTAGGGTTTGAATCTGCGTATCCCTATATGTATGTATTGTAAACAATGCCAACACAATGTATAGATATAATATATGCTCATTTAGTTTTTCGGTTTTGGGTTTCCATGAGAAAAATCTTTGTGTAATGTTTGTATTTGCCATTGTATCTTTTACGTTCTTTTATGAATGCTCCAGGTTCTGCAGTGAATATTGGCACAGGTTAAAATTTTATATAGCTAATATGGAGCCTTATTTTTGGTATAGGGATCTCTTCAATCCTGGACATAAGACTTTTAGATTTGTGTATAACAAAAGCCTTCCTAGTTGTTGTGCAGACTTCTTCCTCAATTTCTCCATTAAGAAAAGTTTGTCTTTACATCCATCGATGTATCCTCCAGTAGTAAGGCGACTATAGCAATGATGGATCAAATGGAGGTATATATAGCTACTATATTGGTGCGAAAGTCTAGTCATAGTCGACTCCCTCTATGTGTGAGAACCCTCTGGCCACAAATCTTGCTTTATATTTCTCAATGCTTCCATCGACTGCAAGTTTGATTTTGTAAATCCATTTTAAAGTTACTACAACTTGACTTATCTTAGGGTCTTGGGATAACATCCAAACATCAACACAATGTATGAATATAATATATGTTGGTTTTCCCGGTTTGGGTTTCCAGGTGAAAAATCTTTGTGTAATGTTTGTATTTGCCATTGTATCTTTTCTGTTCTTTTATGAATATCAGTTTGCAGTAGATATTGTACAAGGTTAGAATTTACACCAAGCATGTGGGCCTTATTTTAAGCTGTATAGGGATATCTTCAATCTACAGACATAAGACTTTTCGTTGTGTATAACAAAGCCTTCTAGTTGTTCGATGTAGACTTCTTCCTCAATTTCTCCATTAAGAAAAGTTGTCTTTACATCCATCTGATGTATCTTCCAGCCCATGGAAGCAGCTATAGCAATGATGGATCAAATGGAGGTATATATGGCTATTGGTGCAAAGCTTTCGTCATAGTCAACTCCCTCTATTTGTGAGAACCCTCTGGCCACAAATCTTGCTTTATATTTCTCAATGCTTCCATCGACTGCAAGTTTGATTTTGTAAATCCATTTGGAAGTTACTATTGACTTATCTTCTGGTCTTGGGATAACATCCCAAACATCGTTCTTTAGTATAGATTGATATTCTTCAGTCATGGCATCTTTCCATACTTGTTCATTTGAGGCCTCTCCATGACAGGTTGGTTCTAAATCAATAATGTCAGTAATAGCTGAAAGGTAGCTAGAGAATCTCTTAGGTTTCTTGCTTTCTCTAGTTGCTCTTTGTGGAGCTTTATGTCTTTCTGGTTCTTCTAAAGTTTGACATGCCCAAGTAGGTCTTTTATGTCCAATAGTGATGTCTCTGGGTACATTACTTGGGACAATCGAATCTGTTGGAGGATCTGAATCATTTTGAGCTATAGGTTCATCTGGAACACTGTCTATCTCCCTCTGAAGTTATGAACGTGGAGAAGGTGATGTGTCACCATCTATTTCCATCTGAGCTTCTTTGGATTTTTGGACAGCTACTTCCTCTTCAAAGGTGATGTATCTGCTTACTTCAATTTGTCTTTGTCCTGGGATGTAGATTCGGTATGCTTTTGAGGATTCACTGTATCCTACAAAGATACCTTTCTTTCATGAAGGTTCTAGTTTGGATCTCTTTTCTTTAGGTATATGCAGGTACACTGGGCATCCAAATATTCTGAAGTGTCTGATTTCAGGTTTCTCTTTAGTGAATGCTTCTTCTGGAGTAATGTTTCTCAGGATCTGATGAGGGCTACGGTTTTGAACATACACTGCAGTCATACATGCTTCTGCCCATAGAGTCATTGGTAGACTTTGATCATGTATCATTGCTTTATTTTCCTCAATGATAGTTTTGTTCTTCCTTTCAACAACCCCATTTTGTTGTGGGTTGTAAGGCACAGCGAGCTCCCTCTTGATTCCTGCTTCAATAAAAAAATTGATGAATTCTTTTGAGGTGTATTCTCCTCCATTGTCTGATCTCAAAACTTTGATTTTTCTTCTAGTCAAATTTTCAACTTGAGCT
>SNQJ01S0229022.1:0-14393 GCA_010110895.2 Picea sitchensis
ATGGGGTGTGGCATGAAATGAAGCCCCTAAATCTACTACCCAAGACTCAAAAATATTATCTACAGAAAGAATCAAAGCATCTTGTAACACATCACCTGTTACATTTGCTTCCTGATTTCTCTCTACTGTCCATCTCTTTGTTTCTTTGGAACTCTGCAGTCTTTCTTTAGATGTCGTTTCTTCCCACAATTCCAACACTCTATCTTTCCAAATCTGGATTTGGATCTACCCTTCCTAGAATTCCCATGGTTCCCGAAACCCTTTCCTCTATCCTTTTGTCTTCCCCTGTTCTCCATGTTCAATGCATTTCTTGATGTCTCACCTGTGTTTTTCCATCGCATTTCCTCACTAAGGATAACACCAACAACATCATCAAATTTTAAACTATTTGAACCAGAGACAGAGTTACTTATAGCCATGAACAAGCCATTCCATCTTTCTGGCAATGAGCACAAGATTAGAAGAGCCCTGACCTCATCATCAAAGTCCACTTTTACAGAACTTAGTTGATTAGTAACTGTATTAAAATCATTTAAATGATCTGCAACAGACCCACCTTCCGACATCTTCATATTAAATAATCTCTTCATTAGAAATACCTTGTTGGACACCGAGGGTTTTTCATACAATTCAGCCAATCCATCCATCAAACCCTTCGTTGTCTTTTCTTTGGAAATATTGAAAACCACCGATGTTGTCAGGCTCAGTCGTATCATTCCTAGAGCCTTTCTGTCAAGAATCTCCCATTCTTTATCCTTCATAGCCGCCAGATTCTTTGTTATTCCACCCAATGGTAGGAATAGATCCTTCTGATATAAATAGTCTTCCATCTGCATCTTCCATAACTAGTAGTTTTGGCTGTTAAATTTCTCGACCCTAAACTTTTCATCTTCCGACATTGCTCCCACTCGAACCAGGAACCCTCTTTTCTTGCGACTTACCTTTCTCTCTGATACCAGTTGTTAGAAAAATAGGACCGTGGAGCAATAAAATAAAACAAATGTGGAAACAAAACACAAAAGATACACAATACAATAGAGACACAGATTTACGTGGTTCACCCAGTGTGGGCTACGTACACCAGAGAAATTGCCAGGTCCTTCCTTTATTATCCAGCATATGAAGGGATACAACCTACAACAAACCTACTGTAACTTCCTCTTCTTTCTCTCACAGTCTCCTATCTCATAATACAATATTCAAAATCAACCATAGCCGCAATACATTTCCCTCATAAAAGAGGGTTGCCTTCTATGGAAAAAACCCTAACATAATCTCTATCGTTAGATCTGCGACCTTATAATGATCGGTCCAGATTTACAATGAAATTACAACATACATTTACAAGGCAATTTTTCCTTCGGAGGTGAAGACGCTGCCCCTGAACCCCCGCTGGGGGCCCGCTTGCCCCCAGACCCCCCAGCCGGGGGGATAGCTCCCCCAAACCCCGTAGAGTGGGTACCCCCCCTCTACACTCCCCAGCGTGGAAGAGTGTACATACTTCTGGGGTGTAAATACTTCATGGGGTATAAACACGGCTGAAAGTAAAAGACCTCTGAATCAGGAAGATAATCAGGCTCCACAACCAAATAGCCTCCTCTAGGTTCGGAACATCATCTAATGGGATGTCTTCATAGGGAGAGGAAACTTATGCATCAATATGGAATAACTTTTGTTCTTTACGTTTATGCCCCGGGGAATACTTTTCATCACAATAGTAGAAAATTCATTGCTTATGAAGTTCCACCATTTATGATGGATATACCTTTTGGGACTTCAATGCTTGTGTCGGAGCTGGGTGATCCCTAGGGTGCAGACGAGTGAGAAATGGAGACCTCATGGGTGGGGCCTGAAGGATGGTCTCGAATTCCTTTGCTAATTGACATGCCTGTAACCAGGTAATAGGATAATGCATGTTCACATGAGCCTCGATGGCTTCCTTTAAGCCATTGATAAAAAAATCAAGGTAAAATGCATTAGATAAGCCCTCAATCTTGATAGACAACTGTTCAATTTCCATGATGAAATCTATGATTGATCCAGTTTGGCGCAACTTTGTGAGCCTACCCAAAAAATGTGATTCCCTATAAAAATATGCATAAACTACTTTAGTGAACATGTTCGAAGTTGGTATTCCTAGATAACATTTCTTATGCCACTGCCATTGTTCTTGATCCAGGTACAAAACCCCTACATGGAGTTTGTTTTCATCATCCCAAATATTATGGAGGGAGAAGTATATTATTGTTCCGTTTGAGAGACCCACCCTTCTTGGTTGGATCCATTAAATCTATGCATTTCAACTTTGGGCACCATATTCCAAGAGTGTGGAGAACCCCAAGGGGAGTGGGATGAATGAGTATGCTCATAATGGGAATGTTGATGGTCCTCTACATTTGGATTGACCTTCTTACCTTTTGTGAATTGTTGCATGGATTTACAGATGGCTACTTTGACTTTTACTTGGAGGGACTCTTTGACTTCGACTCGTATGGTAGTGGTGATGGATTCCATTTTTCATTTTTAAGATGGACGACCTAGTCTCCCAGTCTTCTTGGGTTTGAGCTCTGGTGGTTGGCATGGTAGTGGCTTAGGTAGTGGATGAGGTTTCGAGACATAAATTGGGTCCACAAAAAGTGATATATACCAGGGTGATCATTACAAGGAGAGGATTCCAATGGGATAGGTGTCAAATAAGGGTGTCTTGGAAAGGGGTGGGACTGCGGGAAAAAAAAAGATTAAAAGTGAAGGGTACCACTACAATCAGAATGAAAAGAGGAACGCAATGTACTAAGTTACAAATAAAGGTTTTGATGGGCCCCATTTTTTTTTTTACTCCCGCGGAGTTATACTCCGCCCTAAATACTTCTGCAGTGGCGGAATTTCAAAATTCTCAATAATAAAAAATGTTGGTAGGGAGTGTTTCTGTAATAAAAAATGTGACAGGGGCCAATTTGTAATGAAATAGATCATTTTTTTCCATCCTAAGGGTTAGGATTTGCAGGGTTTCTACAGTCACGGGTTTTCCCTATGCTATAGCTCTCTTATATACATGTGGGGCCCAGTAATAGTACTTGACCCAATATCTCAGGGAACCAACTAAGGAGGCTAGACT
This sequence comes from Picea sitchensis, assembly GCA_010110895.2. Lineage (NCBI taxonomy): Eukaryota > Viridiplantae > Streptophyta > Pinopsida > Pinales > Pinaceae > Picea > Picea sitchensis. Next base: position 3,116 of record SNQJ01S0229022.1, read on the forward strand.
GTACCCTTAGTCGTACTACCCGACTACCCAAGTACTAGAGAGTCTATTCTCAAGTGTTATTCTCAGTGACACTATAGAAGTCAGGCGAGCGATAAGTTTATCTATGGAGTGCTTCAAGATGCCTAGGCCAATCCATATATAAGTGTTTTCTGATGCGCTACCACTCGAAGGGGTACCAACATGGGCTACAAGGGTGTCCAATAGATGTTCATTTAAGAACCACTTGTATTTCTTGTGTGTATGACTCCTCGACCGCGAGTTTATGTGCTTAATGACATATCTCTATAGGTTAAAGACACTAGAATACGTCTCTACCCTGAAAAATAATTTACCCCACAAGTCTTGCTCGATAAAGAGCTTTGATACCACTTGCAATATTTCATATGTAATATAATATGTGAAACAAAAATATTTATCAGACAATAGCAGAAAAACAATGATATATCCAAAACAACACCAGAATAATACCATAATAACACCAGAAAAGAACCTTTATTAGTGATAGCAATGTTCACTTGCCTCTTCGAGGGGGAAACCTCTAGCAGAGAAGAGCTCTATTACAATAATATCCAAGAAAAAATATCCAATTCCTCTTACTCTTATTTATACTAATTCTACCTTCTAAGGAAACTTCTAGAGGAAGATATTTCCATAAGCGAAAGCTTCTATTAGGTCTTCTTACATTGACTTATTATCCTTTATTTATTAGACCTTATTAATTAATGTTGGTATTTATTACATAGAAAACATTTCCTACCAACTAATGACCCATGGAGAGGGGTTAGGATCGGGTCCTAACAAAGGAAGTTAAGGCTTGAAATCACAACCTTCCATTTACTGTGATGACAAAGAATATTTTGACCATATTAAATCCTCTCCATTAAAAACACATTTGTAATTAAAATCCCATTAAATCTAGCCATTCTCAATAGGTGTACGCCTTTCAATGCAATTATAAGTATAATTGAGGATTAATACTACCACTACATTGTGGAACAAGCTAGGATCCACCATCAAATAAAATTTAATATAAAATCAAAATAACATTAAGTCTATAATACCACCCTTATATTCATTCAAATATTGCACCAATAAGGTGGAAAAGTAGACTTGGAATTTCTATTACATGCTACCTTTATGAAAAATATCCCAATCCAATTATATATGAACTTTACATAAAGGTTTTGTAAAAATAATTAAAATATTTTTCAAGTCCCATAAAAGTTTAAAGTATAACTCCATCATTCTTAATAAGTTTTCAAAAAGTGATGTTTAAATTCAACATAAGTATATTTCATTCTTCCCTTTGTTCCAAAAGACCAAATAAGACCGGTCAACAACTATTCATTCCAGAAATTGGCTTCTATCCGCCCCTAAACTTTCTCTCTTTTTTGAGTTGATTTCCCGGGCACATTGAGTGAAACAAATTGTAATCATAGTGAGTTGTGGTGGTATCTAAAGATCGAATGCCAAAGTATAGTTATTTCCCTCCTCCCTCTCTCGGCCAATAGTTGAATAAACATAGTTAGTTCTAATACCTAGACATATAGGTATGTGTGGGGGGAGTTTTGGACCTTCGACCTTTCGTGTTGATGTATCTTTTGTGTGTATGTAGATTTTTAATGGAACCACAAGATCATTTATCGATGTATAGTAGAAAATGAATTAATCTTGATAGTTAGATGACATTAATTTGATGATTTTGGGTAATGTCAATAATCTAAATATATTAATGATACTTTTATTAAATAAGGTGTTAATCTAGTGATTGTATTCAATGGTGCTTTAAGGATTCAAATTAATGGTCTATTCTATGAAGCATTTGCCTTACTAATTGGGTAATAAAATGATGGTTGGAGAATTGATTATTGATGATAACAAGAGTAATTAGTTACAACAAATTGATATGATAATATTATCAATATTGATTGATATAACCATGATGATAAAGATGATATGAAGAAATAGTGTATTTATAATTGCTTCTTGAGGATTCAATGGTATTAGTGTATTTATAATTGCTTCTTGAGGATTCAATGGTATCAATGCAATTCATAATTGTTGAACCTACTATATTGGTGGTACACTGATAACGTTATGATGATGCAAGGATACAAAGAATGGATTGATGGACAACATATGCTTGGATCATTGTTATCACCAAAAAATCACTCACCAATTTATACAGGTGATCACTAAAGAAGTCATTATTCCAATACACTAAACCACATTTGGCACATTTATGAAGAAAATCCCATCAAAAATATATTTCAGTCAAATTACTAAGAGAGATCGAGCCCTGCAACATTGAATATTGGTACAATAATTGGCTTCTTGTCTACTCAAGCATAGGGAGCCACACCCAAGTGGACTCCCATTCCCACTTGAAACCATACATTTGAAATCTTGAAGGAGGGCTATATAAAGGAGTTATGGTTATGCATTCCAAGATATAAGAAGAAAAGGGAAAAGTTATGTTGCTCATATGAGACTAGAGAATCATTCTCCAAACGTCATTTTGACATCCATAGCTACCAAGCCAAGTGTTTTGGACCTCTTTCCTTGAAAATATATTTACACCTTATTGTAAATCCATAAGAGAGAAAAATAAAGGGTTCATTTGGGAACAACAAGGACCCTCCCAAGAAGAAAAAGGAGAGCCTTTTTTTCTCATACTATCCTTTGCAGTGTTATCATAGCTTAATCCACTTGTAACAATTTATTATCTACTTTTTTTTTTCTCTTGCATCTTATGTATCCATTTCTTTGTTTTTATTTATGTTTTATATGCATAAGTTTTCCACTAACACTCATATCTTATCTATGGTGATAACATCTCCTACCTAACACTCAATAGATTATTTTTTCTCACCCATGTGGCAAATTAAGATAAATAAAATGACGACTCCAATATGGTTCTAAATCCAATTTCTCCCTTTGTAGGCTTCAAGAGCCCATTTTATTATCTCTTTAGTTTTGTAAGCCACCAAAATATCCTCATTAAGAATCCAACCTGAGTGCTTAGGCTTCCATTGTTTCACATTACTTCCAAAATTTGCTTCATTTCATTATTCTAGACTCCATGTGATTATCAAAAGAATAGTCATGTTGAGGTGCATTATTTGTTCATGTAACTTTGTATTGGTTCTGCATGGTCTACAAAAATCCACACACCTATCGTTTCGGTGTTCTGTGTGGATCTATTTTCCTCTTAGGCCAAGGGTATTTTTACCCCTCTCCTACCAATAGGGTTTTAACATTTATTTTATTGCACTTTGTAAGTTGACAAGACCCTACTTTGAGTTCTTTCTTGCAAGGTTAATTAGATCATCTAGTTTAATTAGAGAGGATAAAACAAATCATAGTCTCTTTTATCTTGCCACATGGATGGCTAGTTAGTCATTTGAATTCTTATTTAGATTTATTTCAACAATCATTTCATATTTTTAGGACTATGAAATCTCATTTTTAGATATAAGTTTTCTCTTCCCCTCACACTCCCTCTAGTGATCTTGTGGAACCGGAATGAAGTGTCTAAATATTTTTCATCTCCCTTGTAATAAAAAACATAGGAGATAACTTAAAGTGACAAGTAAGCACCCCACAATGTCCATATCTTCTCTTTAGTATTTTCCAAAGTTTTTCCTAGGAAGTTAAAATTTTGTAAGGCACCCACATGTATCCATTGTTATACAACTTAGGATAGCTTCATTTTTTTCAAAAGCACTAGGGAGTCAACATTTTGTAAGGACACCACATGTACGCATTATCATACAACCTAGGATAATTTCATCATTTGAAAGCAACACTTAGGAAGTTAAAAATATTTGAAAGGAACCCATATGTCCACATCTCGTACAATCTAGGGCCATATTTCCAATTTCGCAAGGATTGCACAAACATTTAGTGGTTAATTAAAAACAACAGTAAATGACCCCATGATGTCCACATGTTGCAAATTCAAACATAACTACTAATTTTTTTTTTCACTTACACCCTTGCATAAAAAGCACATTCATGCATCAAAAGGTCTCTAAAGTCCACTTTTATCGAAGTATTCTCTCCTCCCTACACCCACAAGCGATCTAGGAGGATCACAAATATTTAAGTGTTCTAAAGAACCTTTAAGCAGAACCTTAAGCAATGGGATTGGTCCATGAACCCAATCCCCAAACATTTTTAAAAGCACAACCATAATAACTCACTAAAATCCTCCTCGAAAGGTCACAAAACAACATTTTAATCTAAGTTAGGATTTCAGGGGTAGGTATCCAAAAACCCCCTCGCTATATCTTTTTCATTCAAAACTTAGTGGTTGACTACTTAGGGAACTTAAAATATTCTAATAAAAGTGTTCCTACACCATAAGGTAGGGGGATACGCGTGAAGGGGCGACACCAAGGTCCAATTGTTTTGCGTGAGCCTTCTTGAGCCACCCAAATCTTGTAAGGTTTCCCATCTCCTGACCGCTTTTTAAGGCTGAGAGTCCCCTACTACACTTGAACGAGGTAATGAAATGAGGTAATATAGTGGCCAAAACCTAGGAATTTCTACACAAGTGGTGGTTGTGGGATACAAATACACCTTGGTCAGATTTTGTGTGGCAATTGGAAAATATCATCAACTCTTTCGGGATATGCCCCCTTTACTGCTCATTATAACTAATCTTTCACATGTTCACTAGTTCCTCTTCCAGTGGGTTCATGCCTCACTGTTGATTGCTATTGGAAGGTGCAATGACGTTAATAAGAAGGACGATAGGTTGATAGAACATGTGCTCTTTGTTTCATTATTCCCGCATGCAGATAATCTCCAAAACTACCCAACAAACATTTTACTTTATAGTTGATTTATGTATGTTGTATTGATTCACTACTAACCATATTCAACCTTTGGTTATTTGATTAAATTAGTCCATATTCCTTTTTTTACTAAAACAATTGTTCATTAATCCTTTCCTTCACCAAATCATACACTTTATTGCTAGTCTAGAATCTTAGGGAACTCACAAAATCCTCGACATTCCAGTTGCTTGCTTGGCCTCCCACTAGTGTTGGGAGGCATTCCTGGTTTTCCTGCAATGTTGTTTCAACCTCCCCACTCACCTTTGCATGTAGTGGTAATTGGTTTGGCCTTGCTTGGGTCTACGTTGCTTGGCACAAATATTAAAAAAAACTCATCCAGTGGCACTTCCTCCCGAGGAACAAGCTATCGACAATCACACACAATGATAGGAAAATTGAACCTACCATACTTGGATTCATTAAATATTTGAGGCTTGATGCACCTAACCAATTATCTAATTTTACACAATTTGTCTTGGCCAAACATGCCACCAAACTACCATCATACATTCCTAACTTTGATGGAAAACTAGGCGAACACCCATGTAATCATATCATGACATTTCACCTTTGGTTCTCATCCAAAAACATCATTGATTATTCCATTCACTTACGATTATTTCAAATAACATTAACTGGTCAATATATGAAATTGCACATAGATGAACATACATGATCACATGCAACCTTCACATCTTTATCCATGGATTTTTTATCCTTTTTTCAATTACTAGTACGCCATGACACTGGCTTGGAAATCCTCTCAAATTTATGCCAAACCACTTCTACTCATATTGCATATCAAATCTATGAATGGCATTGAAGACAAAGCTTATGTAAAATTAAACCCACCCTAGAAAAACAATTTGATTGGTTCCTCAATCACTCATATCCTTCATTGCAAAAGACGTGGCCATAACCATGCGACAAACCAAAGATGTGGCCATCACCAAGGCCCAACACTTCAATTTGATATACTCTCGGTTTGAATGTCTCTACACAGTTCTCTTATATTCTCCTCCCCCCTACCGTTTGGTCAAGAAAGGATAGGAATATCCCATTCAGTGGATGGACTGATTATATCTATGACTCACCTCAATCCTTTTGGTCAACCAATGTCTTTGTATGGTACCAATCGATACACCAATAATTATGGAGGAGTACCATACTAACCTCCTCATATTGACACACCCTGTGTTCCCAATCCTACATTCCCTTCTCCCACTCCTCAAATAGTTGGGGGGAACAAGCCCTTGCAACCCATGAATCTCTTACCCAAAATAGGTATGCAGATTCTTGAGAATACGCATGGTCCTTCATGCAACCTAGGTTTTTGCATAGGACCCTCAATGTCATATAAATCCTATGGACCTCCACATTAGAGTAATCCATACTACCCATTCCTTGGTCCACCACAACCCATTACCACATGACCACAATGGAAACAACAGGCGGGGTCAACTTTTTCCAACATTCACCAACACAAAATTTTCAATCATTTAAACAACTAAAAATGGTAAACCCTGCCACTTGAAAGAATAATTCAAAAAATAAAGGAAAAAAACAAAACTAATACAAACCAGGGATAGGGGGGTAATCCTCAGCAACCAAATCCTCCAATAGGGGTAAATCCTAATGTTGGTAATTAAAACTAGAATATTGGAAAAAATAATGGACAACGATGACAAGGGAAGAACAATAACCTTAGAACCAAATTCGCTGGTGCATTATGCAGTGAATATGGACACTATACTCACCATTTCCCTCAAATCACCGAATACAAAATAATTAAGGAGTCTATGAACATAGGAGGACCCCCTTCCCCATAGGGTGCTTTGCAAGTTCAACAAAAATTCCTTCAACCCCCACCACCAACAATTTTACATAACCCATTACCCCATCAAGTAGTGGTTGCTACACAACAATAATCCAATCATTCTATAGAGAAGATGGGTCAATACCATAATCTATGACATGATTAACTTGGAAATTTTGCAGCCTGTAACATACTCCTTACAACAAAAGAGGAAATTCTTCTTCAGACTCATAGTTGTCAATCCCTAACCCAAATACCGTTCTCCTACCCACCATCATGAGTAATGATGTATCAGGTAGAAACTACCCTTACCCTTCCCAAAATGGTGATAGTTATCCATATTTTGTATCTTGACAAATAATCTATGGTACCAGTACCATCACTTCCCCATGAAATTACTACACTACCCATGCAGACCCTAGTTCAACCACCATTTCCTCAACTTGTTCATATAGTAGGGAGCAAGGGTACCAACATTGGGGGTAAGAAGAAGAAATATGGGGGAAACACTAAATATACACCTCGAGTTCAACCCCCATGCACCCTCTGTGATGCACTAGGTTAACCCACTAACTTGTGCCCTACCCACCTGGAGCTATGGACCTTATCCATCTCCCCAATATAGCACCATTATTTCTCTCCCTAGTAGCCAATCCATCAAACCTACCAAAAATACACCTCCACACACAATAAAACATTGTGCACAAATTTCACATGTGTCATATGCTCACAATATGACCATTATACTCATCATTGTCTCACTCTACCTAGATTCTGGGACACAATGGCAGTAGTCTGTCAAATGTCCCTGCCTGAACCAAATCCAATAGTACCACAACAAGTGGCACCCATCAAGGTTGGTTCTTCCAACATTTATTATGTATCCACTTCAGTAAATGCAAGTTGTACACACATGTGCTCTGTGCATTCAAATGGACCATTTCACTTACATGTATCCATCAATCATCGAGTCTTTTACTCGTTGAATGACTTCCATTCACAATCTTCGAGAATCCATATAGGGTCCCTTGGAATTGATTCCACCCCCTAGGGTGTGTCTAACCCACCCATTTCATAATATGAATTCATACCTCTTTCCCCACATTCCTTCCTAGTATGGCTAAGACTGAAGATCCTTCATCCATCCCCACCCAACTCAACGAAAATCCTATGACAAGAGATTATTCCTCCTCCTCAAGACCATGAAACACACACACACACACATGTGTACATATCTCTTACCTTTCTTCCAGTGAAGGACCACTCCCTTTAGTTGAAAAACCAACACCTACTGGTGATAGTATTACCATATCACAAACCCCACCAGCTTGCACTACCTCAACAACCACTAATTCTTTGACGCCAAATATTATGCAAATATCATGTGATATGTTTGGCCCCATCGTGCCACCCTCAATTGCTCATAGCTATGAAAAAAAAAAAAAATCATACATAATCCATCCAAATGAAGACATTCTAGAGGCCATGACAACAACTAAATACCCCTGGGAGGCAATGCACCATTGGTCATTCTTCCTACCTCGGAATTATTTTCAACCCATTGCTGACACCAACATTTTTGCAGTGGAAAATAAAGACTTCATTCCTCCATGACATACCGATTGGTTCAAAAAATCAATCCCCACCCATGACACTTTTGAATAAGGAAACATCTCCAACCATCAAAGTGGACATTTCCATCAAGCTAGGAATCATTGAATAAATCACCCTCGATGCCGCATGATCCGCTGAATAAATCCTTGCCTACAAGGATCTTTTTCAAGAGTATCATGATTTTTTTTCTTGGTTATATATATAAATGCTTGGTCTCAACACTGCCATCACTACAAGGAGAGAACCTTGCATGAGATGTTTTTACAAAACCTCCTCAAAAAATTTATCCTTTCTTTATTTATAACGAAGCTTGTTAGCAAAGGCGGGCGACTAGAGGTCTTTGTAGAGTTTTTTTTACTAGTGTGCCTATAAGGTACATATGACCCGGTGCACACATCTAAATAATGATTCGATGCTTAACTATTTAGGAGCATCATTCCTAGCTATAATAAAAAAATACAAGCACCGATCAAAGTGCCCCGATGTCATTGAACATTACGACCTGATGCATATCTCTATCATCTGGTGCACCGAGGTAGGGTAAAATAAAATAAAAATTTCCAAACCAATTTTCATCATTACACTTCATTTTGTTCTTCAAAATTATCTGACAAACATCGATGCTCACTCTTCGTCCAAGACCTCCATGTTTGCAGTGATCTATAGTGACTTTGATAGCTCCATTGGTAGATTCCACATATTTCCAAATTTTGGAAAATACCACAATTTTTCATTTCTTCTCAATGATGGAACCATGCCTCCTTGAGACAGAAGAGCCTTGGTAAATTGTTTATTACCTTCCTAGTTTCATTTTCATGAGATTAAAATTTGAAATTGGCTTGAAATTTGTTCATTTATTTATTTAATTATGCACGGTGCGCTTGAATGATTTGTCTCACCCCAAATGAAAGTAGGTTTCTTGTGTGTGGCCCCTTTGCATCTCGGGGGGATAAGGGGGAAGAAGATTACCCTTGGCGTTGGTTGGGAGGTACCAGTGAAGTCTCTGGATTAGCAAGCAAGTAGGATTATTGCGCAAGATTTGGATTGAAGATTACCTTGAGATGCAATGAAATTTGGTCACGATATTTAATATTTAAATTTGTTGATAATTAGACCTCAACTTGTACGTTGAAAACTAATGTTAGTTTAATCTATTTTATGTAATATATTGTGAATTTTTTCATGATACCTATGCTAGTTGACAATTATTCTTATGAGGATGCTATAAGACTTAATCAAATTTTGCAACCAGAACTAGAATACAAGAGTTCATAGTTATGTTAATTTTAAATTAAATTAAGGAACTGATAAAATGTATACGCTATTACATTGACAGTAGCGATTGGAAAATGTGGGTAATTTTTAATTATGGTAAATCACATATATAGAACAACAAATGGATATATATAATTTTTAGAATTTTTGGTGTGTTGTAGATCTAATTGGTGTATGATTGGTTTTGTATGTCTCTACTGTAATAATTGAATACTCATTGTGTTGGCAATGACCTATTTTGGATGGAACAATTCTTCAGTTAAACGATATAGCAATCTCTGTATTTTTAATTCTTATATCAAACACTGGAAATCTAGTATTCAAACTACATCAAGAATATAAGTTTTAAAACATATAACTTAGACTATTTCTTACAACTCTTGTTAATTCATTTAAAATCTTTTCATGGGCGTTTAAAGACATCGGGTTAGCGTTTTACTCTGCTATCGTTTTCTAAGAAATTGCTTTCGATCACCTCGTTGACTAGACGTTTTTCCTTCTGAGATTTTTGTATCTTTGCAAGCCAATTTATTTTTGTACCTCTGTTCTTATTTTGATTTCACTGATTTATTTTACCTGGAATTCTTGCCATTTCTCAACCATGAATAGAATTCCAGTGATGTTCTTGGTCATCTAGTTTTTGTTTTGTCTAGAAGATAATTTTTTGGATTGGCATCGTCTTATCGCTTGCCACACAATCCAGTGTGTACTATGTATGTTTTATCATATGGAGCAACCATCCCTTACCATCCTTAATAGTGATAGTACCTCCGATTTCTATAGGCTAACCTGATTTTTAACGAAAATCCTCAATCGAGTATTTTTAAGAATATCTCGATTTGTTTGTCTGATAGTTGAATTTCAACGGTCACTAGAGTAGGTTAAACTGATCTTGATTCATGCACTACTAATGCGTAGAACTGTATTCCTACTTCTCTTAGATATTCGATGAATATTCTAAATGAAGTTGCTCGATTTTCTTTCCTGGAAGATTGATTTTGGATGGACAAGTGAATCCTATCATTGAAGTTAATTGACGGACCTTACCAAGTTGTTTCTTCTTGATGGTTGATAGAGTAAATATCTCCTTCTCTAACGATGTTGTAACTTGAGTTATGGAAGAATATTATGATTCGACCAGAACTCCTTGGTTACCCATCGGGTGGTAGTTTCATTCTAGAACTTAAGTGTAGCAGTCCACCTCTGTAACACCGCTTCAAATCCTCTTTGAACTGGCCATTGTGTGTCGAATTACAGTGGGTTAGTTGTCCCTCCTTAGATATCTAGTATTACTGAGGTATCCACACTCCTTGTATCAACGATTTTAGGAGGTAGTATAGTTGTGAATACCAACACTTAAGATCGAGGAGTGATGCTTGATCTGTGTTAGATGACAACTAATCGTTGCTTGTGTATTTAGTTGATCGATTCTTAGGTTGAGCCATAGTTTAGTTAATGTACTCGTGGATGATGTGTATCCTTGTAAACATGATCATTGAATAGTGTTTAAATATGTCTATACCAACATTGTCACCGGAATCATGAAATGAACTCGGACAACCTACGAAATGTTAATGCGAATTTAACATAGCCTTGTCAATGGTTAGATGGAACCGTGTTGTACATTATTAATCCACCAAATCTCTTACACCTCTATACATTGTATCATCAAGGATTTGAGAGAAAGCGTTGATCATCGTTGGTAAGGATAATATATATATATATATAT
>SNQJ01S0229022.1:14403-26760 GCA_010110895.2 Picea sitchensis
TTCAAGTTAAGCCTTGAATGTATCCATTGATTATATATATAATTATACAGTGGATCATAGATTAAATATTTTGAAGAAGTTGGTGGTATTGTAATAATGTTATGACAACATTAAATCTATGGAAATTATAGTATATAGTAATTAGTATTGGAACATTTCTCTTTTGCAAGTTTAGTTATAGAGAATGAAGTAATTAAATGATCCAAGGATCTAATATGAAATAAATTCGTTGTTAATCCTTATTCTTGTTAGATGAGATATGGATATTGATAAAGATTGCAATTGATGTAATTTAGAACTTAAGGTAAGGGTACTATTATTAATAGTTGACCTTATCTACCTTCAATGTGATTATGATAGTTTAACATTGTTGCAAGAATTATTATGCACCTTGATTTTATGTGCTATTGAATACAAAATATTAATATCATTATTATGGAGTATTGATTCTAGATGAATGGTAGAATGATTAAATTCAAATGTTACCCCATGAATATTCTAACCTTAATTATTTTATTGACTATTTTTTTTTTGTTTTTAATGGTATGTTACACCATTGCACATGAGTTTGCTTGAATGATTTATTGAGCATAGTAGATTGTTATTGTGCCTTGAAGGAATTGTAGCTATGATAGTCGTTGATTCTAGTCTTATACTTCATAATAGGATTGGAGTTTGGGAATTAGATATCTCTTTGTTCCAAATAACATTCGCCACTCCTGAGACCTTTAATGGTCAAAATCAATTAGATGAATCTTGGATTTGAGCGTTGATTATGTGTCTTAGAGGTCCTAATCCTACAGGGTAGGTTGGGTGGCTAGAAAACTTTTGTTATCTTTATGTGATGTAGTTAATCTATGAATAACAATGATGATGTATCTGAATCTTGCGATGTAGAGAAATTAGTTGAGAAATAAATATGTAATATTGATGTATGTTATTTAAGTATAACACTTATCCAAACCGATGTTACGGTCAAAAAAAAATATCTTATACTACATTCACTTACATTTATGTCTTAACAGAGGGTATGTTACACACTTTACCTGCCAACGTACTTAGATATGCATAGAGACACATGGTCGGTTAAGGAAAGAAGGATTTGTGGTTGAAGCAGTTATAGCTACTGGAATATTTGTGGTTTGTAAGAAGCAAGAGGAAATTGAAAACTGACAGAAGGATGCACTAGATTTCCCCTTTGAATTCATGTCTCTTATGGGAGGATTGTGTCTAAGAGTAGCCACGCGAATCACAATGAATTTTTTAAAGAAGAGAACAAAAGTGGAAAACACCACAAATATAAGTAGACATGAGGAGAGGAGATCAAAGAGAACACAGTAGAAACAAAAGTGAATGCCCTCAGGAAGATTACAATAGTCTAAGAGATTGAAGACATGTTCTCACAAAGAACCACAGTGAACATAGTGAGTTGAAAAATTACGGATAAATGAATTAGTGAGGAAGAGACTAACATATGTTTCTTTGAGTAACAAAGTTGTTGGGAAATTTTCCTTGAGAAAAATAGGAAAATTTCCCAAGGAAATTAGTGGCAACCCTAGAACAAAGAAGACCCATATCTAGACTGGAGAAATAGAGGACCGTGGCTTGGTGCTTACTAGAAAGAAACTGACACTGGTAAGGGGAGGTCACCACAATATTTTGTAGCAGAGAAGGGACTCCCTTGTGTAGAGGAAATCTAGTTGGGAAGGTGCCTGATAAACCCGTTGAGGTCTTGAGCTCAGTGGGAAGAGGGAAACGTTTGTTGTTTCTAGTGGCATGAAGGATAGTAACCTTCCTGGACCATTTTGGACCTGTAAAACAGTTGAATCAGTCCCCTTTGGGTATCATAGCTTGGCACGGGGGTGACATGCTGTAGACAGGCATACTACATGATTTCCTACAGTTTGGAGGAAATGCTTCCTCTCTCAGTCAGTTGGCTAGTTAACCCTTTTTACTGAACATATAAGTATTTTAATTGTCTATGTCTAATTTATGTTTGGAAATGAAGGAACATTTTTTCTTGTGTAAATTATGAATGTGATTATATGCAAGGATAGTTGAATTCATGAGTAAAATGGATCATGCATGATTGTTTTCATTATTATCTTGGTAAAATTGAATAGCCAAGTGAGTAATGAAAATGTAGAGTGCATCCCTATGGAACTTGTAAGCCTTTGAAATGGAAATATTTTAGCATATGAATATTCACTAGATGAGTGATGGTATAAGGTCCTTGTATCTGGAAAGGTTTTTGTGTAGCTAGGGGACCTTAAGTCCAATAAAAACCTCTTGTCTTGAAATGGAAAGCTTACAAGATGCAATTATTCAACCAATTTATGAAGTGAGATCACCTTAACTAGTTTAATAGCAGAACCTAGAGCTCATGGCAGTCTATTAAAACCTTGGCAAGTAATTCTGAGACTCCCTGAACTGTTAAGTCTTGAATCAGACTGTTACCTTGAAGAAACCCATGTTTTGAGTAGGCATGATTGACAACCATAGATTTGGTGCGGTGAGGTAATCCCAACCATCGGTTGGAATATCCAATCATTGGAATTTCTAAGTACATGGTTGCATAGGGACTTCGATGGGGAAGGCTTCAAGTCAATAATATTCATTGATCTACCGAAGGGTAGAATAGTGAAATCCAAACCGTTGATATCAAGTGAAATTATATTGGAAGAGAAATTGTCGAAGGCCTCGAAAAAGGGATCGAGGTGGGAGTCCGATGACGAGGAAGTCTAAGGACTGTCGATATATTGAAATGAATTTTTCTAGATATCGATCGCCATATCCATGTCAATTTGTTCCATGGTGGAAAATTTGAATCCCTTAACCATATTGAAATTGTGAGGCACCCTGACCATCAGATGAAGTGAACGAGGATTGTCAGATCCATCGAAGTGTATGTCATCGAAGTGAACTGGTTGGAGTGGTTTATGACACCAAAATGGATGCATTTTGATGGTGGAGGATTTCGAGAGAGGATGTGAGTCGTAGATCGAAGAGTGGATCTGATATAATCTCGACAATAGATTCTTTGTGGGTCCCACTGGTTCCCTAGAAATGTGATAATCGTTGAGTGGGTAGAGGCTTCAATATAAATGGGATCATTGGAATTCTGAATCTAAGAGCCATAGGATCCATCCAAACTAGCCCATCAGAAAGGCACTGTCGGAATGGGAATCAACCTAGGTAATATGTTATTTCAATGAGAAGGATTCTGAATCACTATAGATCATTGATATGGCGGCAAGGAGTGATTATATCCATCTGATTGAGGGTGTATAGGTACCTACATGTTGAAATGAAGTATGAGGAGGGATTTCATCGATAGATAGAGGTTGGGAGAGGAGGTTTTTAGACTTAAATCGAATACTTAATTTAAGTGGAAGACAAAATATGAACATCCCACCAGCCTAATATGGTTAAGGGGTTAGGTGGGTTACAAAGAAAGCATTGGTTCTTGTGGAATTCATTACCAATTTCCCATGTGATACGAAAGAAACACTAGTGAATAAGAATTTTCCCAATGAACATTTTTTCATCATTTCATATGACAACCCATGGTATGGTGATATCCTCATCTACTTGTGCACGCAAAACTTCAGCCCCTATATCTCTCTAGATGATCGCCAATGTATCCACCACCAAGCACCATGTTAACTCCTCATAAGATATGTTCTATATCAGTTTGGAGTGGATAGCATCTTACACCATTGTCTCACCCTCGTGGAGGCAGAGTGAGTCCTAAATGATTTCCACAATGGAGCTTTTGGTGGACATCTATCTAGGATGTCCACCACCCAAAAAGTCATGTGGGTTGGTTACTTTTGGCCTACCCTATTTCATGACTATATCCATGCAGTCAAATGGCGTACTAAATGCCAAATGTACACACTAAATCATGAGCACCACTATCTCCTTTACATCCTGTTATCACAGTTGACCCCTTTTGCAAATGGGGCATAGACTTTATGAAATCAACCCTCCCTTTAGCAATGGTCACAAGTACATCATTTTGGCCATTGACTACTTCACCAAATGGGCCTAAGACATTCCTACATTCAACAACACATCAATCATTGTTGCTCATTTATTTTTTAATCATATCATTACAACTAGTCTCATATCATAGAAAACATTTTGAAAAAAAAGTGTTTATCGAGTTATCGTCGCACCTTAGCTTCACTCATGAGTTTTCTTCACCATATTACCCCAATTCTAATTGTCAAGTTGAGGTTGTTAACAAAGTCCTAAAAACAATGTTGCAATGAACAATGAAAAAACATAAAACAAACTAGCATCACATGCTCTTCTCCACATTATGGGCATACCGAACGAAAATCAAAACTACCATAGGGTTCACCCCCTTCCACCTTGTTCACAAGGTAGATGTAGTATTACCCATCGAGTGCACCTTGTTCACAAGGTAGATGTAGTATTACCCATCGAGTGTGAAATCCCAAATCTCCAAACAATAGTCAATCTTCTTACAAACACCACTCCCTTCAAGCAATGCCTCAATTCCTTAGAAACTTTTTACAAAGACCGATAGTCATCATTGCAAAACAATGAGGCCTCCAAGAAATGCACAAAAGCTACTTTCAATCACCATGTGAAAATTCGTTCCTTTAATGAGGGAGACTTAGTCTTATCCTATGATATAACCTAAAATACTTTAGGCCATGGAAAGTTTGAGTCTCTTTGGTGTGGCCCTTTCATCATCAAACATTTCCTCACAAAGGGAGAATACAACCTTTCTCACCCTGAAGGAACCCTCCTCAAGGATCCTTTCAATGGGTTATACTTGAAGAGGTTTTACCCTTAAAAGTAGCCACCCTAATTTTGGCCATCTCTATGTGAAAATATTTTCTTTTTGTAAATCATTATAGATTTTTTTTTTTTAAATTTACACACACATCAATATCTTTCACATTTTTTCTGATTACTTCTACTTGCTTGTTTTATCATATGAATCATCTGCCAATGTGATGCCCCGAAGTTTTAAATTCCAAACAATTCAACTTATTATTATTTCAATATTCAATTTATTTTCAAACATTCTATGATCTTTTAAGGTCACATTGAAAAACTCATGTAATTATTATTTTATTGTTAATAAAATAAAAAGGAAGATCATACGTTGAGTAGACTATTAAAAGAGGAAGTTATTGATCCTTAGAGGGAGACCAAGTGGAAGTAGAGGGATCAAGTTGTGGGAGTCTATTTGAGTTTGACTCAACAAGGGAAAGATGAGTCACAAATTTCTAGGAGATCTGAAATGGACAAGTGTAGAAGTGATATTGACAGGTGGTCAATGAGTAGGAGGCTCAAACAAGTGTCTAAGTCCTAGGAAATTGTTATAAATTAACACAAGAAAAGAATGGGATGCCAGTCCAAAAAAGGAGATATAATATCTGAAATTTGCATGACAAAAAGAAATCCCACATAACTTGTCTCCAGAATTTTGCAGAGAATCCACGAAGGTCGCAACCTCTCTGGATCCATAAACTTAGCTTGGGGTTGACATAGTGGAAGTAGGTTTCTTCTCTATTCTATGATAGGGAGGAACAATCTACTCCACATTTGATTTCCCAAATTATTCTACAAGTTATAGGTTTTTTATTTTTTTATTTTATCAGTTGGTATAATTACAATTGTTGCAGCTGTAGATTAGATGAGTAGAATAAGAATTCTTACTCTATTGAAATTTCTGGTTGTATATACATTATTGGTATACTTAGATTCTATTGTTATTTGTTGATTAATATTATCGGAATGCACATTCTTTTAAGTTTAAATAAATTAGATATCACAGTGAAAATGTACATAGAAGTATGAGATATTAAAAACTGAAATTAAATGACAAATGAGATATTCTCAGGACTTTACCAAGAATATTGAAAATGAAAATAAAGTGATAACGGAATACAACTAAAGGAACAGAGGAATTAAATTGATTTAGTTGAACAAATCCTTTACTTTCAAAATGATAATAGTACAGGGAACAAGTTGACTTAGTTACAGTCTCATACATAGTAGATCTATTATATGAAATAAACAGAGTTAAAAAGGAATAAACTTATGTACAGTCTCTTTCACATTTAGATCTACGAAAATATCTTTAACTAGATCTAATAGAATAAATTGTAGTGGAACTCGAAGTACCTCCTCATAGGTATGATTTATTTTCTGCAGGTATTATATATATATAACCATGCAAGAAACAAAAATGGGTATTCATTACCAAGTAAGCAAGGGTAAAAATTTAAGTATTAACCTAGGTAATAAAAGAAGGAGAAAAATTTAATACTTACAATAGAAAAAAGAGAAAGCGATGAGGTCCTTTCCATGCCTCGAGACTATATTTTCAATGGTATAGCTCTGTAATCATGAAAGAGAAGTAAGATTAAAACAATCATGTAGATTAAAACAAACATGGTATAGGGTTCAGTGTGATTGTAATTCCAAAATGTAAGAATGACTGAAAAATACGAGGTTGTTTTGTAAGTTGTTGATCTAAAGAAAGAAAAGAAGGTAGATCATGAGGGTTAGATCATAAGCTGAGGATCCTAGTGTGATATAATCCGCCTCATTAAATATCTTGATCAAAATGAGGGAGAATTGTAATGCGGGAGACACCATAGATGACAGAACAATAATAAAAGATCCCAAGAGGCAAATCTTTGTGGACGTATCCCATGAGGGGGTGAACCACAATAGCTTATGTGTTATGTGAATGATTCATTGATCTATCCTTGTTGTTAATGATTAAATATTAGATGAATGGTTGATGAAGTAGCTAGATCTGATTGTTTTACATGCATGAATAAGAATGATAGAGTACTTGGCATAGATGTTATAGTAAATAAATAAAGATCACAAGGTTCAATCCCAGATCCCCACTCATTCCCAGGCTGCAAACACCTGATCATTTCATCCACCCATAGAACTATCACGGGTGAGACTGCACAATTCACCCCATGTACTGCACTGCCTTTTGGTTTTCCAGGGGGGAGATAGTTTTAGATGGTTTTGTTGGAAACCACAGTAGATCTGAACCTAGGTCAGCCCAAGAATGGTATTAAGAGAGAGAATTAACCAAAAAATGGTTCTGTTTCCAAATGAAATTGCATGGGATTGAGTGAGAGGGATTCGTGAAAGAATCACACATAAAATGAAAGAATAACAGGGTATGTTTAGATCATAGAACCCAACAAAGGCATAGATCGAAAGCTAGTTGAAAACAAAGGAGTTGGAATTTGTGTAGAAATATAACAGAAAATCGAAGTTAACACCATGAAAATATCTGGACAAGTACATGTTTAGCGACATCATCTCTTCGGGACTTCGTCTCTTCAACTCTTTGGGACTTCGGCTCTTCGACTCTTCAGGACTTCGTCTCTTCGGCTCTTCGGGACTTCAAGACTTCGGATAATTCTTGATGTTAAACTCTGCACGATTCTGCACCCCAAATGGATGAGATCCATTAATATGATTGCCCTGATGGATATCCACTATCGAAAGTTAACCTGTTTGTTCCCACAATTTGAGCCCGAAATTGTCCACTCTAGATTACTACATTTGTCCACAGGGGTTTCCTGTGCATATAAAAACTTGGCCGAAATGTTGTGAACTCAATCAATGGAAAACATGATGACAAGCATTCAAAAGAAAACACGACATGTAATTATCCTTCAAGAAACAATATAAACAGAAATGCACAAAGATTCAATCAAGAAAGAAATGAATAAGGACCAAGTCACTCAGTGATGGGAAACTGACTTAACCAACCAGAAGAGGAAAAAATTGATGAAGGCATAGGGAAAAGAGGGAGGAAAGGAAGGGGTGCATACCTAGGTTACAATGGACATAAAGTTGTAAATTACAGAGCTAATAGGAGGAACATAAAAAACTTTGAAATTCATACACAAAATGGTTATCCAAGAAGGCCTATTGAAACATAGAGAAGAAGCTACAACATGTTTGAATCATTGAGCACTGCAGTGGAATGCTACAAGTGCAACAAATTTGGACACATGGCCAAATATTTTAGAATGACAGTCTCTCCTAGAGAACCACAACAAAACAACAACAATCACAGACAGCAACCTCAGAAGAGAACATGGCTAAGAAATCAAAATCAGTATAGAAATGAAGAATTCACGCTCGTTCTACAAGCTAAGCAGAAGAAACATGGTTGGTAGGTTGACAGTGGCTATTCAAAACATATGGAAAGTTATACAGACAAGTTTCTTACATTAAGAAAGGAAATATATGGATCAATCTCCTTTGGAAATGATGATTTAGCTAAAATCATTGGAAAAGGCACAGTCAGAATTGGAAACAAGAATACCAAGGCAAAAAATGTTCTACTAGTAAAAGATATGAAACATGATCTTCTAAGTGTAAGTCAAATGTGTTAGCATGGTCACAAAATTACTTTTGATTCAAAGAAGTGCGAGATAAGAAAATAAGGTTTAGGAAAATTGATTGCAAGAACTTCAAGCAACATATATGTATTAAGTGAAATTGGAAATGAAAAGTGTTGTCCAGGAAAGGAAGATGAAAGTTGTCTATGACATAGAATAATGGGTCACATACACTATGATAACCTTGTCAAAGTCATAAAAAAGGAATTAGTTAGATAATGTAAAGAACCTCCTCGTTACGCCAACAACTCTGATAACAGGTGCAATTTTTTTTTTGTTTAAGGTGTGTGCGCGCATGTAAAAAGGAAACAAACACACTTGACTCTATGTCGCCACCCGACGACTAACAAGGCGCAACCACAATGATCACAACAAGAAGACATAAGGCGCACGACAAGTAACTGCAAGCATTTAAACGACATAGACATAAGGAAGAATCCATAACAGTAGATTTTACTATTTCTGCACAGGAAAGCAGGGTGTTTAATCTTAGTCCTCTGCTCTGGAGAGAGAGAAGGTCAGATAGGCTCCTGGCTAACTTCTCAGGCAAAAACTAGTAACCCGACGACGAACAACACACAATCAAGACGAACACAGCAAGACGACATACGACGTACCACAGTAACAACATGTGTTTAACGACGATCAAACGACAATAAGTAAGACTGACTACCCACCCGTCCTACCCTGCAAGGTTAGGACCTCCAAGACACATAAGCAATGTTCAAGCCCAGGTTCCCATCGATTTTAACCATTTAAGGTCTCAGGGCTGGCGACTGTTCTGAGGAGCATGGAGGTGTCTACGTCCCACCCAACACCAGCAGACCAAGCAATAAAATATATATAACCATGAGGAAACAATAGTTAAGGGTCAACCACGTCCTCTACGTGCAAGCCAATTAAGGGTAAATTCAATTAATAACAATTCCAATGTAAAAGCAATCCCTTACTAAGGCAATTTCAATTGATTGTACATCTCCATTTACTAAACCATAATGACTTATTACACTTAGTTCAAGACATTATATTTCCATGCCAACAAATCCAACAGTCTTAACCACATTAACCTAAATTCCATCCATATTACATTTTATACAATAACTCTGCAAATAAATTATTAATCTCCTTCCAACTTGTATGCTACTAATACCATAAAATTTCCGTAACATTACCACCCAACATCACATTATATTATAGTCCAAAGAAAAAGTTGTATTATATTATATTATATAGAAATAAATAAAAAAACGCCATAAAACAAATGAAGTTGAAAATTGATTATATAATATTATAGTGAAATAATAAAAATTTATCAAATAATAATATTGAAAAATGTTTGCTAAATTATATTTTATTAAAATCATTATTTATGTCTTTCACTTCATTTAAATGAATATTCAAGATGAGTGCTATTGTTTTAAATTCTTTCTTTAAACCATTTCTTTTTATAGATGAGGTTTTATGCTTCATAAGTTTTTTTTAACAAGTATTTAGAACAAAGAGAAAAACTTTCTCATCGATAATAGTGCAATAAATTTGGAATGTCATTTTATAATGTGAAAATTTACAAGTTATAAAGAGGNCCATCCATATTACATTTTATACAATAACTCTGCAAATAAATTATTAATCTCCTTCCAACTTGTATGCTACTAATACCATAAAATTTCCGTAACATTACCACCCAACATCACATTATATTATAGTCCAAAGAAAAAGTTGTATTATATTATATTATATAGAAATAAATAAAAAAACGCCATAAAACAAATGAAGTTGAAAATTGATTATATAATATTATAGTGAAATAATAAAAATTTATCAAATAATAATATTGAAAAATGTTTGCTAAATTATATTTTATTAAAATCATTATTTATGTCTTTCACTTCATTTAAATGAATATTCAAGATGAGTGCTATTGTTTTAAATTCTTTCTTTAAACCATTTCTTTTTATAGATGAGGTTTTATGCTTCATAAGTTTTTTTTAACAAGTATTTAGAACAAAGAGAAAAACTTTCTCATCGATAATAGTGCAATAAATTTGGAATGTCATTTTATAATGTGAAAATTTACAAGTTATAAAGAGGAGATTTATAATTCTATAAAAGTGTGCTTCTGACAGCCGGCCAACATGCGTCTCGGGGCGACCATTAAGGCGAAGTTTTAAGGAAAAGGGGCAGAAGCAACCGAAATTTTAGGGTCTCTGACTGTCAGAAAAAGTTTAGCAACAGATCGACAATAAAGGATATTGAGTCTGCACAGGAGGAGAAATGTGAGGTGGCCGGGAATAACACTGCTCGTTCTGTTTAAGCTGGGCGTGAGGGCAAGGGGTAGATGCCTTCCAAATGGCAATGGATCTGGGCTATTACTAAGAAAAATGGTCATGGAAGAAAATGCCCATCCAGGTTGAACAGAAGGCGCCATGCACGTAACAGAGGGACTAACACTGCGCCCAACTGGAGTTCAATGCGCCTGTAGATTAATCAATCCTTTAATAAAAACCAGAATGGTTTAAAGGACCCAAAAAGGAAGACAACACTGCCAGCAAAGGAAAACACAAGGGTTAGTTGTAAGGGCGGTAAGGTTGGACGCAGACCAATCATTAGCAAATTCAACTTAAGACGTCGATGGTTTTGTTTACAAGTAGCGTAGAGAGAAGAGGAAATCATTATCAACAGCAAATTCCATACACCTGTAATTAACCGCAGAGATGGTGGAAGGTGAAGAGGTCGAGTCAGAGGTAACGGTTGAATGCTAAGATGCTTCTCAACTCTTAGATTATTTGTATGTTTTGGACGGAAATCTACAGGTTATGTACCCACAACATACATTAAGGTGAAAAGTGGTGAATTGAAGCCGGATACACAGGCTATGAAATAATGCATGAATTTTACTGAAGCAGGGATAGTTCCTCTAGGTGTTCTCCTGTAGTGAGTCTAGCACTTCGCTTGATGGAAGCACTAGGGGAATGCCTTCTTATTCTCACTCCCCTCTCGTCGGTGGTAACTATCCCCTCTGTTCAGACACAAATGAAGGAAGCACGTAATCGAAAGCAACAGGAAGGGCAGGAAACAGGAACAGAAAGAACTCCGGTGGAGAAGGAGCATTCACGCTCAGACCAACAGATGATAAGCAGGCCGAGACTTTCAAGGAACGCAGTCCACTAAATACGCCCCTCAAAAATATTAAACATAGTCATAAAGAAATCCCGAACGCACACAGAAACGTAGTCACGAACTGAAGGAAAATCATAAATTAAGGCCGCTGTAAAGGACCAAATCGCCAGAGCAGGGATACCCCCAAAACACGTCGAATTATCAACAAGACGTAGTAAGGAAAATACCACCCAATACGTGAATAATGTCTTAGGGCCGTCTAGGTTTACTTCTTCTTCATCATTAGTGTGTCGTGCCCTTTAGGACACACTACGTGCTCCAAGGGTGCCACTCACCTCGTTCGTTTCTTTTGCGCAACGTGCCCTTCAGGATGCACCACATGCTCCAAGGGTGCCACTCGCTTCTTGTGTTTCTTTTGCGAGACGTTCCCTTCAGGATGCACCACGTGCTCCAAGGGTGCCACTCACTTCTTATGTTTCTTTTGCGCGACGTTCCCTTCAGGATGCACCACGTGCTCCAAGGATGCCACTCGCCAACTTGACTGATTGGTAGACATCTATAACCCCTGGAGTCAACACTCCGCCAGGTGAACTTGTGGGAGATTAAGGGATCTAATGAATAAGCCCCCCCTCCTTATTGTGCGCCCTTTAGAATCATCATGAGCGACTATCGCAGTCTTCCCTCATGGCATCGTGGATCCTGTCGAACTAGGTAATCGTTAACCTACAGTTCAAGCCACGGCGGGAGTGCTAGTAGGCTGTGGTAGGGCTGTTGTCCACACCTCTCCCTCAACCTCTCTGGA
>SNQJ01S0229022.1:26770-38042 GCA_010110895.2 Picea sitchensis
CTCCCTCAACCTCTCTGGAAATCATGTGTGGCCCCTTTACTCCATATGTGAGTCTGGTCGGCAAGCTATCGTCAGCCTGCATCATCAACAATCGTATCAGAACATGTCCACATCATATCATCAAATCAAATCAAATATCACAGTAAATAAATCAACCCAAATAGCACACTCCCTGAATCAATCCGGAGTCCAAGGGGGTTCCACCAATGCCTCTTCATCCTCAAGGTCCAAAACCCTGCACACTCAATAAAACTGCGTCAAAGCACTTGTCTACGTCAAAGCAGTGAAACATCATGTCATCTATCATAACGCATCATAATCAAGGATAAATGTCTCAACATCATAAAAGTCCAGATCACTTGCGAGCACGTTTCCTCAAAGAATAAGTTTTCTTAGTGCACCAGAGCGGGATGTTACAGATAAATGTCCCAAATCACAAAACCAATCAACACTTTATGCAAGCATTGTCAACAAGGAAAGAAAACAAAGACCACCTTCAAATCAAAGGAATATTCAATGAAAAGACCACTGGAAATTGTGCATAATGATCTAGTTGGACCAACTAAAACAAAGGGTTTAAAAGGTGAGAAATACTTTATGTTATTAGTTGATGATTATACAAGAATGACTATAATTTTCTTTCTCAGGAATAAGTCAGAATCTTTTGAAAACTTCAAGGTCTACAAGAAGATGGTTGAAAATGAAATGGATTCAAAAATAAAAATTTAAGATCTAATATTGGAGGAGAGTTCACTTCAAAGGATTTTATGGACTACTACAACATGCATGGAATAAAGAGGCAATTCTTCATTGCTAGGACACCTCAACAGAATGGAGTTGTTGAAAGAAAGAATAGGATAGTATAGGAAATGGATCGAACTATGCTAATGGATTCCAAATTGATAGATATTTTCTGGACACATGCAGTGGATACAATAGTTCACATTCAAAATAGATTAAAGCTCATAAACAACAAAAAAAAACTCCCTACGAGCTATGGAAAGGAATACCATCAAATGTGAAGCACTTCAGAGTATTTGGAAGAAAACGATACATCAAAAGAGAAGATGGAAGAATGAGAAAGCTTGATTCTCATGTGGACAAATGAGTACTTGTTGGTTATTAAAATACAAGGAAAGCATACAAGTGTTACAATATGAGGTTGAACAAAGTTGTGGAAAGTATCAATGTAACAATTGATGAAACAAGTGGATGAGAATTAAAGGAAGAAGAAAATGAATCAATGTAACAACTTTACGAAGAAGAAGAAAATATGAAGAAGAAGTAGAAGGGGAATATAAAAAAGATCAAACATAAGTAGAAGATCAGGTTCAACAACTGCCTCCAAAGACACCTAGAAAATGAGTAGAGAAGAATCATCCTTCAGATCAGATTATTGGAAATAAGGATGCATGAGTTGAAACTAGAAGAAGAATATGTTCACCAGAATAAACACACATAGCACTCTTATCTACGATTGTACCAAACAGTTTTGAAGAGGCCAGCAAGGATGAATTCTAGAATAAGGCCATGGATGAAGAATTTGATCAAATAGAGAATAATGACACTTGGGAATTGGTTCCAAGACCAAATAATAAGAATGTGATTGGCACAAAGTGGATTTTCAGAAATAAATTGAATGAAGATGGACAGGCTACAAGGAACAAATCTAGATTGGTATGTAAAGGATACACACAGGTTGAGGGAATCGACTTTGAAGAGACATTTACCCCAATTTCCATAATCGAAGCAATTTGATTGATTTTATCTTATGCATGCTCCAAGAATATTAAAGTGTATCAGATGGACGTGAAATGAACTTTTCTTAATGGGGAACTTGAAGAAGAAATCTACATCGAACAACCAAAAGGATTTCAATTGTCAAAGAACATATATTATGTGTGTAAATTGAAGGCCTTGTATGTTCTAAAACAGGATCCTAGAGCATGGTACTCTAGACTAGATAAATATCTACAACAAGAAGGTTTCAGAAAAGGAAGTGCAGTCAACAACCTCTACATCAAGGTAACTCAACATATTATTTTATTAATTGAAATTTATGTTGATGATATTATTTTTGGAAGTAATGATGATAGGTTAATCCAACAATTTGCAAAGGATATGCAGAATGAATTTGAAATGTCATTACTCACAGAACTATCCTTCTTTCTGGGTCTTCAGATATGTCAAAGAAACTAAGTAATTTTTATTTCTCAAACTAAGTATATTAGAGAAATGCTAAAGAAGTTCAGAATGGAATATTTCAAACCAATTACCACTCCTATGCAACCAGTTGCAAGTTGAGAAAAGATGATGATTCAAAGTCTACAGACCAGAGGAAATATAGGTCAATGATTGGTATCTTACTATATGTGACAACATCCAGACCAAATGTAATATAGGCAGTTGGACAGGTGGAACGATTTCAAGCAGGACCAAAAGAATCACATGTCTTAGTAGTGAAAAGTATTTTCAAATATCTCAAAAGAACAAAAGAGTTTGGATTATAGTATCCAAAAGGAAAGAATCTATCACTTATTTCCTACATAGATGCAGATTGGGTAGGTTGCATTGATGACCGATGAAGTACTAGTGGAGAAACGTTCTACTTGGTTGAGTGTTTAGTATCTTAGCTAAGAAAGAAACAATCATCAATATATTTATCTACAACCGAAGCAGAGTATATTGTAGCACCAAAATGTTGTACACAGGTTCTATGGATGAAACAAACTCTGGCAGATATACATGTTGAGTATGATGATTTCATTCCAATCTATTGTGATAATATAAGTGTCTTCAATATCTCAAAGAACCTGGTGATGCACTCCAAGACGAAGCACATTCCAATCAAGTATCACTTTCTATGGGAACAAGTTGTAGAGAAGAACATCAAAGTTGAATATGTGGGCACAAAAGAACAAGTGGAAGACATCTTTACAAAACCGCTTCCACGGGAAGCCTTTGAGTATCTTCGCCAGAGACTCAAAGTACGTTCTACTCCAAAATTAATGATTTTGAATGATTATCTTATATATCTTAGATTTACATGAGGAAGAACCATAAATAGGACAGTTTAGGTTAGGAGATTAGTTTCAAGAAGAGTTCAGTCAGGGGGAGCATCCTCGGATGGAGAGATACCTTTTCCATTGATGACAAATGGGGAGAGATTTATCAGATGCAAAGGTAAATGCTTGGAGAAAGAGCACAGAGGCATGGTTCCAAGGAGAGCGATGGTCACAGGGGGAGCATGAATGATATGACTTCAGTATTGCATCAGAGTGTTTCCATCAATTCCAAAGGGAGAGATTGTTGATTATTTGGGTTGGTTGTCATTGATGTCAACCCTTGAATAAATTATGGTAGTGAATTATGGTAGCACAAAGGTTTGGGTAATGGACCCAAGTTTGTTTGATGTATAATGGTATGATTTTTAATATAACTGAAGGTAAGACTATTCTAGATGGATAGTACATGTCATGCCATTTCCAATGGTACGTGGAACACCACATAATGCCTCACGGTTAGGGATTTATGTCCATGTGAAGTTGGAGAACCCTCGTGAGTCACCTAGAAGCCCCAAAAGGTCAAAGTAGTCAAAGTGGTTGCAAAAAAAGAAACTATTTAAATAATAAAGTGAAGTGATGAGTGTAAGTCAAAGTGAATACAAAATAAATTATTTAAATAATAAAGTTAATGAAGAAATCACTAAGTGGACAAGTGGTTAGACGTGGGTTACCTCTAAAATAAGGAAAGTGGTTTATGATGGTTAGAAGGTAACCCCTTGAGGAAGCTACACAAAAGTATAAATAAGAGGCAAGGCTATCTCATTTTAAACACACTTGAGAATATTGAATATCTACAAGTGACTGAGGTAACCAAAGGATATATAAGGAGAATTTCAAAGGGAAGGTGAAGTAAAGAAGACCGAAATTCAAGGGAGGATAAATTATTTTGATGATGCTTTCGAAGGTATGTTATTTACAGGTCATTTCACCATTTTCGAAATAATGTTTTTTATAGAATGATTCAGACCGCAAAATCTAGAGGTCGTTGAGGAAACATATCTAAGTAGTTGTGAAAAAACTTTCATCTTGTGGGTCGTTGTATTTTTGGATTTACACTCCATGGAAAATAGGGTTTGTGTCTAGTCCTAAAACTAGTCTAAAACATGTGTTTCGGGTAAAAATGTCATAACTTCTTCATAAAAGATCCCAATTCAATAAGACCAAATGTATTGGTTAGAATACAATATTTAGTATTTTGTGTACCATTTTCAGATCCAAACAACAAATATTCCTTGTCGGGCACTCTCTACGAGTTCACTCTCTAGAATAAGACATAATTCAACAAGGTATGCCATTTTTGCTATAAGTCTTTTTTTGAGAGGTTCCAAGTTGTGAAACCTAGAGGAATTTCATAAAAGACACTGAAGAACATTGTGTACTATTTTCAGATATTTATTCATTACAGGTACATAGTTATGATTATTTCAAGTTAGGTTAGTTTACTAATCCAAAATTAGTCAAGTAAGACTAAAGTTACGTTTTATGAAAATGATAGTCTCTTGTTGTTAAACTTAAGGAAGGTTTGCAGGTTTGTGATCCTATACACTAGGTCTATTACAGAGTTACAAATCAGATTTGGATGATGAAATTGATGAGGGATTTTGGTTGAGTTACATGTTGAGTACATGGTTGAGACAAGTAGTTGATGAGTTAGCACATACATGAGGTGTATAGTTGATGTTGTTGGTACATCTTGTTGAGTCATAGTTTATGTATGGTTGGTACATATTTGGTGCATGGTTGATGCACTCATTGATGGTATAGGTTGAGGTACATGTTGGTGCATGGTTACAGGTTGAGGTGCATGTTGGTGCATGGTTGATTCAACCATTTATGGTACATGTTGATTACAAGTTCTTTGGTACAGGTTGTTACACGTTGATTGGTACAGGTTTACAAAACTATATCTCATAGTGATAGTGTGAGTGGTTCCATCATTCTACTTCTATGACAAGGTGGTTGGACGGGGCAAGGACTGGTGGTTGTAGCCACATTCTAGTTGTAGCCAAAGAACATAGGGGGTTGTAGCCTCCTTCTGGTTGCAGCCAGAGAATTGGGGAGTTGGAGCTTCCCTCAAGTTGTATCTTGATAAACTAGGGGATTGGAGACTCCTCCCAGTTGCAGTTGGAAAACAAAGGAAGTTGGTGCTTCCAATTAATGTAATTCTTAAATACATATAATAAAAAATATTATGTGGTTTTCTCCCACTTTGGGTTTCCACGTAAAAACACTGGTGTATTTTGTATGTGTATGATTTCTCATTTGTTCATTCTTTATTTACTCTCCAACTATTGGATGATAATGATACATTGATATAACACTTGCATTTTATGCTTAAAAAGGATTTAATTACTCTATTACTGATTCACCCCCCTCTTAGTAATCCAACACTCACAACAACTCCCACACTTTATAGTACCACCATTAGCGATGATGATTTGAAAATTAGAAATAGGGTAGATAAAGGAATGGATCTTATCAACAATCCTGTGATGAATAAAATTATGGGTTGATGTAACCCTTGAGATTCAATGTTTGTGGGGCCTAAATACCAGAGAGTGCATGAAGTGATATGACGGGTTCCTCTAGTTCCACATGGGTTACCACTGGAGCATCGACGTGATCACTTGGTTGAGCCTCCTCTAGCTTCGGAACATCATCTAATGGGATGTCTTCATAGGGAGAGGAAGCTTATGCATCAATATGGAAGAAATTTTGTTCTCTACATTTATACCTCGGGGAATACTTTTCATCACAATAGTAGAAAATTCCTTGCTTGTGAAGTTCCACCATTTATGTTGGATATACCTTTTGGACCTTCAATGTTTGTGTCGGAGCTGGGTGAGCCCCAGGGTGAGGACGAGTGAGAAATGGAGACCTCATGGGTGGGGCGGCCTGAAGGATGGTCTCAACTACCCTTGCTAATTGACATGCCTATAACCAGGTAATAGGATAATGCATGTTCACATGAGCCTCGATGGCTTCCTTTAAGCCACTGATAAAAAAATCAAGGTAAAATGCATCAGATAAGCCCTCAGTCTTGATAGACAACTGTTCAATTTTCGTGATGAAATTTGTGACTGATCTAGTTTGGCGCAACTTGGTGAGCCTACCCAAAAAATGTGATTCCCTATCAAAACATGCATAAACTTATTTAGTGAACATGTTCCAAGTGGGTATTCCTAGATAACATTTCTTATGCCACTGCCATTGTTCTTGATCCAGGTACAAAATCCCTACATGGATTTTGTTCTCATCATCCCAAATATTATGGAGGGAGAAGTATATTATTGTTCTATTTTAGAGACCCGCCCTATTGGGTTGGATCCATCAAATTTATGCATGTCAACTTTGTGCACCTTATTCCAAGAGTGTGGAGAACCCCAAGGGGATTTGGACGAATGAGTATGCTCATAATGAGAATGTTGAGGGTCCTCTACATTGGGATTGACCTGCTTACCTTTTGTGAATTGTTTCATGGATTACGAATGGCTACTTTGACTTCTACTTGGAGGGACTCTTTGACTTCGACTTGTATGGTAGTGGTGATGGATTCCATTTTGCATTTCTAGGATGGACGGCCTAGTCTCCCAGTCTTCTTGGGTCTGAACTCTGGTGGTTGACATGGTAGTGGCTTAGGTAGTAGATGAGGTTTCGGGACATAAATCGGGGCCACAAAAAGCGATATGTACCAGGGTGATCATTACAAGGAGAGGAGTCCAATGGGATAGGTGTCAAATAAGGGTGTCTTGGAAAGGGGTGGGACCGCGGGAAAAAAAGATTAAAAGTGAAGGGTACCACTGCGATCAGAATGAAAAGAGGAATGTAATGTACTAGGTTACAAATAAGGGTTTTGATGGGCCCCAAATTTTTTTTTTACTACTGCGTAGTTATACTTCTGCAGTGGCAAAATTTCAAAATTCTCAATAATAAAAAATGTTGGTAGGGAGTGTTTCTGCAATGAAAAAATGTGACAGGGGATAATTTGTAATGCAATAGATCATTTTTTTCCATCCCAAGGGTTAGGGTTTGCAGGGTGTCTACAGTCAAGGGTTTTCCCTATGTTATAGCTCTCTTATATACGTGTGGGGACCAATAGTAGTACTCGACCTAATACCTCAGGGAACCAACTAAGGAGGCTATACAATACCCTTAGTCGTACTACCCGACTACCCAAGTACTAGAGAGTCTATTCTCAAGTGTTTTTCTCAGTGACACTATAGCAGTCAGGCGACCGATCGATTTATCTATGGAGTGCTTCAATATTCCTAGGCCAATCCATATACAAGTGTTTTCTGATGCGTTGCCACTCGAAGGGGTACCAACATGGGCTATAAGGGTGGCCAACATATGTTCACTTAAGAACCACTTGTATTTCCTGTGTGTATGAATCCACAACCTCAGGTTTATGTGCTTAATGACATATCTCTGTATCCTAAAGACACTAGAGTGTGTCTCTACCCTGAAAAAAAAATTACCCCACAAGTCTTTCTCGATAAAGACCTCTGATACCACTTGCAATATTTCATATGTAATATAATATGTGAAACAAAAATATTTAGCAAACAATAGCAGAATAACAATGATATATCCAAAACAGTATTAGAATAATACCAGAATAACACCAGAAAAGAAACTTTATTAGTGATACCAATGTTCACTTGCCTCTTTGAGGAGGAAACCTCTAGCAGAGTAAATATCTATTACAATAATCTCCAGGAAAAAATATCCAATGCCTCTTACTCTTATTTATACTAATTATACCTTCTAAGAAATCTTCTAGAGGAAGATAATTCCAAAAGCGAAAGTGTTACAGGATAATCCCCCCGTGGACAAGTGGATTTCCTCTTGAAACCTAAATATCTAAGATCAAGACAAAAAGGTGCTAACTTTGGTCACTGACATCCTTTTAAACCTAGCTAAGTCAATCAAATAGAGAAAAGGAATAATATGTACCTTTTTATGATGTGTGTCCTTTCCCATTCCATGTTGAACCTTGATCCCCAAGCTCTTCAACAAGTCCTGCAATCCAATAACAACAAAGACAAAACAACTTCCTATTCTACCATGATTAATTCAAAACTATATCTATCTATCAAAGACAAGTTCATGTAGGCATACACAACCTTGAAAGAAATAGGCCAAGCACATGTATTAATGATAACTCGATAGCAATACTTACAAACCTTTGATGAAGTTGCAACAGCCTCTTCCAGATCTCCTTTTCCAGCCCCTTGCTCAAATAATCCACAATCAAAATGACTATGCCTCACTTATTATCTCCCTTATGAGATCATAATTTTGATGCCTTCAATGTCCTCAATACCACTTCTCATGAGATCATAAGTTAGGTATCTCTCAAACTCCATATATATTTCACCATGAGAAGGCCTCCTTATATAAGCTTGGAGAGACCCAACCACCTTAGATATTCTTGGGATAGGTTGAGGATCCTTCTCCATCAGTTTTGGATCTTCCCTAAGATCCATCCTTGACCTCAGATCCGAATCCAACCAAATCCAGAGATGGGGGGGATTTTTCCTTGATTTTACTCAATAGTCCATGATTTCCTCAAAAAGCCTAGTGCTCCCCTAGAATGGGGCACAGAGTGTTGCAACACTCCCCCAAAGGAGGGCCATGAGTGCTGGTACTCCCTGATAGTGGGTAGGGGAGCGCTGCCCAAAATTTCCTCAAAAAATCTCAGCGCTCCCCTAGAAGGGTGCACAGAGTGCTGGAACACTCCCCTAAAGAAGGTCAAGGAGCATTGGCACTCCCTAATAGTGGGTAGGGGAGCACTCGCCTTCAAAATTCATTTTTAAGTGGTCTTTTTCATGGAAAAAGCTTTGTACTTTTCATCAAATGATTTCTTCTTTTGTAACCAGTCTATCAGGGTGTCTTCAAGTGTTCCTTGTGATGTCGTTTGAGACAAGACATGGGAAAGATGATTGTATGATGTCTGCGACACTTGTGGTCAAAATGCGACACTTGCGACACTTGTAATGACGAAAATAGGTCATCATTGAAATGAGTAATTTTGATGTGTAACAGATTTCCCCCCAAAGTGCAAAGTAGAAGATAGAAAATGATGACTAAAGTACTTTGTAGAGTTTTTCGAGCAAGGGTATGGACGCGAAGAACCTAGTAGAAGCTGCACACAACCATCAAACAAATATTATGACATGTTTCAAACCCAAGGTAGGCATACCTATGCTTGGGTGATAAGGACTTGCAAGGTATGGTCTCCATAAGATACACTGTGGATCCATAATTATATTAACAAAGAATATAGCCACCAAAGATACAATGTGGATCTATACTTCCATGACATGAACTGATCGTAGCCACGAAAAATACACAGTGCATCTATGAAATGACAAGACATAGCCACGAACCAATACAAAGTGGATCTATGTGACAGTATATGTGTCAATATTCAATATAAACTTCGTCACAACCTGGAAAAAGTGCATAACAGATTGATTACTCAACCCAGGGTCTTCTTACCGATCCCAATGTAGTATGAGTCTTACCATGTGAATAGATGTCCTAATGTCGAACATGGCAAAAACCGCTTGATTACTGATCAATGAGGTAAACCGTTAACAAACGCGAGGGAAATCACCATTGATGTCAATGATTCCCAAGGTACCCTAGTACATTCCAGTGAATGTGAACAAATGAGATGAAGTCAAACATCTTTGGAACCATCCGATCAGGGGTCAATGATGTAAACCCACTGTTGCAAGCGAGGAATCTTTCCATTGAGACATGCATGTCCCAAGGTACTAATTGGTTTCTATGTCTAGTGCCTGGATAATGTGTTGAAGTCGACAGGAACAAACTCGTCGTAGGAGGGCCTTGATGTATCCCCCATCAACGACACGAAACTGACACAGAGATGTAAATTGGTAGATCAAATGAACATGGGCTGATACGAGTATTGAAACATGATATTTGTGATGGTTGACTCTCGAGGCAGATACTTCCCTTGAACACTGAAGCACAACAGTAGAAACATGACATGGACCAAAACATGATGATGCAATGGACACTGTGACTTTCTTCAGGTGACCCAAAGGAGTAAATAAACTCAAGGGATTGGTTCAGTGCATAGGTTCAGTGGATTAAAATGTATGCAAAGACAAAGTGTCATGTTTAAGGGAGACTGTAAGAGTGACTGGTGATTTTTTCAAAAACTGCTTGGCTTGTTTCCTTCAATTTTTCCCCCCATCTAGATAGACGAGTACGTATTTTTAATTTAATCAGTTCAAGGAGGGTAACACATGCTTGATATAACTCACCTTTGGTAAGTCCCTCTTCCTTTGTTTAATGAATTGGAAGAAGTAAGGGTTTGGTCCCGTATGGGCCCTTCAATGTATGCTTGTTTCATGAGTTCAGAGAAGGTAAAATCAGTGATTTTTCATGTTTAGAGAGTTTGAAAAGAACTTAAAGACGACTCGAGGGTTGTCCTTTTTCGTAATGTTAGTCTTGCAAGGTTGAAAAAAGAGATAAATTATCACTTGAAAGATGCCCTTTCAAACCTTTTAACGAGTGTGAAAGGAAGCAAGATTACTCGACAATCTTTTCATGTTTATAGAGTTTGAAAAGAGCTTAAAGGAGAATTCAAGGGGTTCATTTTTAGTATAACCTTTACGAGTCTGAAAAAGTGAAAAAAGTATACTCGATTACATTCTCATGTTTTTTTGAGCGCGAGAAAGAAAAAAGACTAAGCTCGGTATTGGTTTCATTTTTAGACAATCTTGAAAATAAATTAAAGTATGCTTGTAAATTCCCAACGTAAATTCCAAAAATTGGGATACCCATGGATGGTTGGTACTCTGCCCCCAGCTTGAATCAAAGACAAGTTCATGTAGGCATACAAAACCTTGAAAGAAACAAGCCAAGCACATGTATTAATGAGAACTCAATAGCAATACTTACAAACCTTTGATGAAGTTGCAGCAACCTCTTCCATCTCTACTTGTCCAGCCCCTTACCCAAATAATCCACAATCAAAATGACTATGCTTGTTAAGAACCAAACATCAATATAGCATATAAAAACCTCAGGAAAAGTAATCAACGCCTTGAAAAAGAGATAATTTCAGATAATAAGCCTCTTCGAGGGAGCAACCTCCTTTTACCCCACTTAAATGTTCAAGTACAAGATGATTCAAAATGAAAATGTCTCCTTGGTATATATAGGAT
>SNQJ01S0229022.1:38498-50385 GCA_010110895.2 Picea sitchensis
AATAGCAGAGAAGAAGGAGAGTAACCTTCGTTCTCTATCGCTGAAGAACAGAGGCAGAGAGTCTCAAGCATCATGGTCTAGCTCGGGGGTGGCTAGTTGTAAATCCATTCGGAGTCATTGAGCCTATGGTTGGGTGGAAACGAGCACCCCTCTTAGCAGTTGCATCACCTAGTGTTTTTCTGATAAGTGTTATATCTTGTATCTTGAATTTAAATGTCTTGAAATGTATGCTCATGGTTTGAACACTTATAAATGGTTTCTATGTAGAAATGTCTGCATGGTATTTTGATTGGAATGGTGGTTGCATGCTTATGTTGGAATGACCACATTTGGCTTATATATATATATATACATGCGTTTGAACGAATTCAGTATTCAAGTCTGTTCTCGGGAAATCTATTCCCTTATTTTATCTCAAGTAATGCACTAGATAGATCTTTCCACAGGGACACCCTCTGTAAAAGTTTACCCAAGGATTTGCCAGAGGATTTTATGACATAAGTCTGAAAAACCCGGCACGAGAGAGAGTGGTATTCTTAGACTTCGATATTTCAGAGTTTCGGCACCCGGGGTATCTAGGTGCGATTCCTATTGTACTCGCGAGTCCCGAAACCCTGACTCACGAAATCCCAAAATGACAGCGTGCAGAGGAATTAAGGACCATTCAGTGGTTCGGTACCCAGGATACCCTCCCTCTTGCTAAATTCACGAACGAGATCCTTTCAGAGGATCTAAGGTATGTTACGATCGTTAAATTGGATGAAGGAACGCAGGTGTTAATGCCTTGACCCCTTTTTAACCTTCATAAGTAGCGAAGAAATAGGGACCGTCAATTCCAAGACCCATGGGAGTACCTGGACCATCCAGCTGTAGAGTACATGTGGCGGTCGATAAGCGTTTCGACTTTTTGGCATCTGAGAGATCAGAGGGTAAGAACCCTTGCCCTCACGACTAGCGAAATCCCAGCATATGAAATCCAGAAATGCTAGCATGTGGGTAAGTTATGAGTTTTCAAAGTTTCGACACCCGAGCACCTAATTGCGAGTTCTCCTATACTCGCAAGTCCCAAAACCCCAACTTGCGAAATCCCAAAATGATAATAGTATGGAGAAGAGATAACATCTCAGAGTTTCGGTACCCGAGATATCTAGAGGCGAGTCCCTTGTACTCGCCAGTCCCGAAATCCCAATTAGCAAAACCCCGAAATGGTCTAACATGGATTTGAGTCTTGATGTTTCGGTGTTTCGGCACCCGGGATACCTAAGGGTAAGTTCCCTTGTACTCGCCAGTCCTGAAATCCTTATTAGCGAAACCTCGAAATGGTCTAACGTGGATTTGACTCTTGATGTTTCGGTGTTTCAGCACCCGGAATACCTAAGGGTAAGTTTTCTTGTACTCGCCAATCCCGAAATCCTGACATGCAAAATCCCGACATGCAAAATCCTGAAATAACAACGTATGGCTAAATCCCGATATTTTGCTGTTTCAGCATCTGGAATATCCAAGGGCGAGATCCCTTGTACTCGCAAGTCCCAAAATCCCGAATTGCGATATCACAAAGGATAGAGTGTGGAAACGTTATCATATTTCGGCACCCGGGGTACCTAAGTGTGGGCCCCACGTGTTCGCCAATCCCGAAACCCCCGACTCGCAAAATCCCAATGGATGAATTCCCAAAACAGTGAAATATATTAGAGTCTGGTGTTTCGGAGTTTTATCTTCTGGGATTCCCAAGTGCGAGACCTCCTATCATTGCACATCCTGAAATCCTGATGGAGGAAAACCCAAAATAGGGAAGCATGTTAGAGTTTGGTGTTTCAAAGTTTCGGCTCCTGGGAAACCCAGGTGCGAGACCTTGTCATCACACACCCTGAAATCTCGATGGAGGAAACCCCGAAATAGGGAAGCATGTTAGAGTTTAGTGTTTTGGAGTTTCGGCTCCCGGGAAACCCAAGTGCGAGACCTCGTGTCGTCGCACATCCCAAAATCCCAATGGAGTAAACCCCGAAAGGTGGACTGACATGTTTTAATCTAAGGCATTTTTAGTTATGACACACTATTGGTCCCCTTCGAATTTCATCACTTCGAGAGACAAGAGAGAAAAGGAAATACATGTGTCACGATTTTCCGAATCATGAAATCCGACGAGCACCTTTCCGATAAGGCCTGTGGTCCTAGCCGCCGATCATATGAGTATGGTTAAGGGATGGCAGGGTCTGTATCAGGCCCCATAGGTATTCGGGGGATTCTGTTCCTCGGTGAAAAGAAGGAAAAAGTCAAAAAAAATTCTAGCCCCGTGGTGGGTGTGTTACAGCTACCAACACTGGGGTAAGAAGAAGAAATATGGGGGAAACACTAAATATACACCTCGAGTTCAACCCCCATGCACCCTATGCACACCCTCTATGATGCACCAGGTTAACCCACTAACTTATGCCCTACCCTTCTGGAGCTATGGAACCTTATCCATCTCCCCAAGATAGCACCATTATTTCTCTCCCTAGTAGCCAGTCCATCAAACCTACCAAAAATACACCTCCACATGTAATAAAACGTTGCACGCCAATTTCACATGCGTCATATGCTCACAATATGGCCATTATACTCATCATTCTCTCACTCTACCTAGATTTTGGTACACAATGGCAGTAGTCCATCAAATGTCCCTGCCTGAACCAAATCCAATAGTACCACAACAAGTGGCACCCATTGAGGTTGGTTCTTCCAACATTTATTATGTATACACTTCAATAAATGAAAGTCGTACACACATGTTCTCTATGTATTCAAATGGACCATTTCACTTACATATATCCATCAATCATTGAGTATTTTACTCGTTGAATGACTATCATTCACAATCTTTGAGAATCCCTATAGGATCCCTTAGAATTGATTCCACCCCCTAGGGTGTTTCTAACCCACCCATTTCAGAATAGGAATTCATACTTCTTTCCCCACATTTCTTCCTAGTATGGTTATGACTGAAGATCCTTCCTCCAGCCCCACCTAACTCAATCAAAATCCCACGGCAAGAGATTCATCATCCTCCTCAATACCATGAAACAAACACATGTGTACATATCTATTACCTTTCTTCCAGTGAAGGACCACTCCCTTTAGTTGAAAAAACAACACCTGTTGATGATAGTATTACCACATCACAAACCCCACCAACTTGCACTACCTCAACAACCACTGATTCTTCGATGCCAAATTCTATGCCAATATCATTTGATATGTTTGGCCCCATCGTGCCACCCTCACCTACTTATAAATGTGAAAATACTTTTCTGTCATATATCATCCATCCAAATGAAGACATTCTAGAGGCCATGACAACAACTAACTACCCCTGGGAGGCAATGCACCATCGATCATTCTTCCTACCTCGGAATTATTTTCAACCCATTGCTGACAACAACACTTTTGCAGTGGAAACTAAAGACTTCATTCCTCCACGACATACCAATTGGTTCAAAAAATCAATCCCCGCCCATGATGATTTTGAATAAGGGGACATGCCCAACATTTCCCCAACCATCAAGGTGGACTTCCATCAAGTTAGGAATTTTTGAATAAATCACCCTCGATGCCGCATGATCCGCTAAATAAATCCTTGCCTACAAGGCTCTTTTTCAAGAGTATCGTGATTTTTTTTCTTGGTTACATATATAAATTCTTGGTCTCAATACTACCATCACTACAAGGACAGAACCTTGTAGGAGACGTTTTTACAGAACCTCCTCAAAAAAATTATCCTTTCTTTATTTATAACGGAGCTTGTTAGCAAAGGTGGGCGACTAGATGTTTTTGTAGAGTTTTTTTTACTGGTGTGCCTATAAGGTGCATATGCCCTAGTGTGCACATATAAATAATTATTTGATGCTTAAAAATTTAGGAGCATCGTTCCTAGCTATAATAAAAAAATACAAGCACCAATCAAAGTGCCCTGGTGTCGTTGAACATTACGACCCGATGCATATCTCTATCGTCTAGTGCACCGAGGTAGGGTAAAATAAAATAAAAATTTCCAAACCAATTTTCATTATTACACTTCATTTTGTGGTTCAAATTTTTTTGACAAACATCGATGCTCACTCTTCGTCCAAGACCACCATGTTTGCAGTGATCTATAGTGACTTTGATAGCTCCACTGGTAGATTCCACATATTTCCAAATTTTGGAAAATACCACAAATTTTCATTTCTTCTCAACGGTGGAACCATGCATTCTTGAGATAGAAGAGCCTCGGTAAATTGTTTATTACCTTCCTATTTTCATTTTCATGGGATTAAAATTTGAAATTGGCTTGAAATTTGTTCGTTTTTTTAATTCTGCACGGTGCACTTGAATGATTTGTCTCACCCTGAATGAAAGTAGGTTTCTTGTGTGTGGACGCTTAACATATCGAGGTGATAAGGGGGAAGAATATTACCCCTAGCGTTGGTTGGGAGGTACCAGTGAAGTCTCTAGATTAGCAAGCAAGTAGGATTATTGCGCAAGATTTGGATTGAAGATCACCTTGAGCTGCAATGAAATTTGTTCATGGTATTTAATATTTAAATTTGTTGATAATTAGACCTCAACTTGTACATTGAAAACTAATGTTAGTTTAATCTATTTTATGTAATATATTGTGAATGTTTTCATTATACCTATGCTAATTGACAATTATTCTTAAGAGTTTGTTATAAGACTTAATCATATTTTGCAACCAAAACTAGAATACACAAGTTCATAGTTATGTTAATTTTCAATTAAATGAAGGAGCTGATAAAATGTATACGCTATTCCATTGACAATAGTGATTGGAAAATGTGGGTAGTTGTTAATTATGGTAAATCACATATATAGAACAATGAATGGATAGATATAATTTTTAGAATTTTTGGTGTGTTGTAGATCTAATTGGTGTATGATTGGTTTTGTATGTCTCTACTGTAATAATTGAATACTAATTGTTTTGACAATGACCTATTTTTGATGGAACAATTCTTCAGTTAAATGATATGGATATTGACACCAACCATGTTCAATGCGAAGATTCGATCTCTGTATTTTTAATTCGTATATCAAACACTAGAAATCTAGTATTCAAACTACACCGAGAATATAAGTTTTAATATATATAACTTAGAATATTTATTACAACTCTTGTTAATTCATTTAAAAAAATTTCATGGGCGATTAAAGACATCGGGTCAACATTTTACTCTGCTATTGTTTTCTAATAAATTGCTTTCAATCACCTCGTCGACTAGACGTTTTTCTTTTTGATATTTTTGTATCGTTGCAAGCCAGTTTATTTTTGTACCTCTGTTCTTATTTTGATTTCAGTGATTTATTTTACCCAGAATTCTTACCATTGCTCAACCGCGAATAGAATTCCAGTGATGTTCTTGGTCATCTAGTTTTTGTTTTATCTAGAAGAGAATTTTTTGGATCAACATCATCATATCCCTTGCCACATGATCCAATGTGCACTTTGTATATTGTAGCAGATGGAACAACCATCGCTTACCATCCGTAATAGTGATAGTACCTCCAATCTCTACAGGCTAGCCTGATTTTTTAACGAAAATCCTCAATCGAGTATTTTTTAGAATATCTCAATTTTCTTGTCTGATAGTTGAATTTCAACAGTCTCTAGAGTAAGTTAAACTGATCCCAATTCACGTACTACTAATGCGTAGAACCGTAGTCCTACTTCTCTTAGATATTCAATGAATCTTGTAAATGAAGTTTGCTAGTTTTCTTTCCTAGAATATTGATTCTTGATGGATAAGTGAATCGTAGCATTGAAGTTAATCGACGGAACTTACCAAGTTCTTGCTTCTTGATGGTTGATAGAGTAAGGATCTCCTTCTCTAATGATGTTGTAACTTGAGTTATGGAAGAATCTTATGATTCGACCATAACTCCTTGGTTACTCATCGGGTGGTAGTTTCGTTCTAGAACTTAAGTGCAGCAGTCCACTTCTGTAACACCTCTTCAAATACTCTTCGAACTGCTCATTGTGCGTCAAATTACAGTGGGTTAATTCTCCCTCCTTAGATCTCTAGTATTACTGAGGTATCCACACTCCTTGTCTCAACGATTTTAAGAGGTAGTATAGTTTTGAATCCCAACACTTAAGATCGAGGAGCGATCTTTGATCTGTGTTAGATGAAAACTAATCGTCGCTTGCATATCTAGTTGATAAATTCTTAGGTTGAGCCATAGTTTAGTTAATGTACTCTTGGATGATATGTATCCTTGTAAACAGGATCATTGAATAGTGTTTAAAGATGTCTATACCAACATTGTCACCGTAATCATGAAATGAAATCGGACAACTTACAAAATGTTAATGTGAATTTAACACATCCTTGTGAAGGATTAGATGGAACCATGTTGTACATTATTAAACCACTAAATCTCTTATGCCTCTATATATTGTATAATCAAGGATTTGAGAGAAAGCGTTAATCATCATTGGTATATATATAGATAGATAGATAGATATTCAAGTTAAGCCTTGAATGTATCCATTGATTATATATATAATTATACAGTGGATCATAGATTAAATGTTTTGAAGAAGTTGGTGGTATTGTAATAATGTTATGACAACATTAACTCTATGGAAATTATAGTATATAGTAATTATTATTGGAACCTTTCTTTTTTTCAAGTTTAGTTATAGAGGATGAAGTAATTAAATGATCCAAGGATCTAATATGAAATAAATGTGTTGTTAATCCTTATTCTTATTAGATGAGAGATGGATATTGATAAAGATTGCAATTGATATAATTTAGAACTTAAGGTAAAGGTACTCTTATTAATAGTTGACCTTATCTACCTTCAATGTGATTATAATAGTATAACATTGTTGCAAGAATTATTATGCACCTTGATTTTATGTGTTATTGAATAAAGAATATTAACATCATTATTATGGAGTATTGATTCTACATGAATGGTAGAATGATTAAATTTAAATGTTACCCCACGAATATTCTAACACGAATTATTGTATTGACTATTTTTTTGTTTTTAATGGTATGTTACACCATTGCACGTGAGTTTACTTGAATGATTGATCAAGCATAGTAGATTATTGTTGTGCCTTGAAGGAATTGTAGCTATGATAGTCGTTGATTCTAGTCTTATACTTCATAATAGGATTGGAGTTTGGGAATTAGATATCTCCTTGTTCCTCATGGAATTTTCCACTCCTGAGACCTTTAATGGTCAAAATCAATTAGATGAATCTTGGATTTGAGCATTGATTATGTGTCTTGTCGGTCCTAACCCTACAGGGTAGGTTGGGTGGTTAGAAAAATTTTGTTATCTTTATGTGATGTAGTTAATCTATGAATAACAGTGATGATGTATATGAATCTTGCGATGTAGAGAAATTAGTTGAGAAATAAATATGTAATATTGTTGTATGTTATTTAAGTATAACACTTATCCTAGCCGATGTTATGGTCAAAAACAAAATCCTCTACTGCATTCACTTACATTTATGTCTTAATAGAGGGTATGTTACACACTTCACCTGCCAATGTACTTAGATCTGCATAGAGCCACATGGTCGGTTAAGGAAAGAAGGATTTGTGGTTGAAGCAATTATAGCTACTCGAATATTTGGTGTTTGCAAGAAGCAAGAGGCAATTGAAAACTGGCAGAAGGATGCACTAGATTGCCCCTTCAAATTCGGGTCCCTGACTGGAGGGTTGTGTCTAAGAGTAGCCACGAGAATCACAATGAATGTTTGGAAGAAGAAAAAAAAAGTGGAAAACACCACATAGATCAGTAGACATGAGGAGAGGATATCAGAGAGAGCATAGTAGAAACAAAAGTGAACGTGCTCAGGAAGATTACAATAGTCTGAGAGATTGAGTACAGGTTCTCACAAGGAACCATAGTGAACATAGTAAGTTGAAAAATCACGGATAAATGAAGTAGCGAGGAGGAGACTAACGTGTGTTTCTTTGAGTAACAAATTTTTTGGAAAGTTTTCCTTGAGAAAAATAGGAAACTTTCCCAAGTAAATTAGTAGAAACCCTAGAACAAAGAAGACCCATTTATAGACTGGAGAAATAGAGGACCATGGCTTGGTGCTTACTGGAAAGAAACTGACACTGGTAAGGGGAGGTCACCGTGATATTTTGTAGTAGAGAAGTGACTCCCTTGTGTAGAGGAAATCTAGTTGGGAAGGTGCCCGATAAACCCGTTGAGGTCTTGAGCTCAGTGGGAAGAGGGAAACATTTGTTGTTTCCAGTGGAATGAAGGATAGTAACCTTCTTGGACCATTTTGGACCTATAAGCCAGTTAAATCACTCCCCTTTGGGTATCATGGATTGGCACGTGCATGACATATTGTAGAAAGGAATACTAAATTATTTCCTACGGTTTGGAGGAAAGGCTTCCTCTCTCAGTCAGTTGGCTAGTTAACCCTTTTTACTCAACATATAAGTATTGTAATTGGCTATGTCTAATTTATTTTTGGTAATGAAGGAACATTGTTTCTTGTGTAAATTATGAATGTGATTATATGCAAGGATAGTTGAATTCATGAGTAAAATGGATTATGCATGATTGTTTTCATTATTAGCCTGGTAAAACTGAATAGCCAAGTGAGTGATGAAAATGTAGAGTGCATCCCTATGAAACCTGTAAGCATTTGAAATGGAAATATTTTAGTATATGAATATTCACAGGATGAGTGATGGTATAAGGTCCTCGTATCTGGAAAGGTTTTTGTGTAGCTAGGGGACCTTAAGTCCAATAAAAACCTCTTTTCTTGAAATGGAAAGCTTACAAGATTCAATTCTTCAACCAATTTCTGAAGTGAGATCACCTTAACCATTTTAATAGCAGAACCTAGAGCTCATGGAAGTTTATTAAAACCTTAGCAAGTGATTCTAAGACTCCCTGAACCGTTAAGTCTTGAATCAGACTGCTACCTTGAATAAACCCATGTTTTGAGTAGGCATGAATGACAACCATAGATTTAGTGCGGTGAGGTAATCTCGAC
Organism: Picea sitchensis; assembly: GCA_010110895.2. NCBI lineage: Eukaryota > Viridiplantae > Streptophyta > Pinopsida > Pinales > Pinaceae > Picea > Picea sitchensis. Next base: position 47,530 of record SNQJ01S0229022.1, read on the forward strand.
CATCGATTGGAATATCCAATCATTGGAATTTCTAAGTGCATGGTTGCATAGGGACTTCGATGGGGAAGGCTCCAAGTCAATAAGATTCATTGATCTATCGAGGGGTAGAATAGCGAAATCAAGACCGTTGATATCAAGTGCAATTATATTGGAAGAGAATTTTTTGAAGGCCTCGAAAAAGGGATCGAGGTGGGAGTCTAATGACAAGGAAGTCTGAGGACCGTCGATCTATCGAAAGGAATTTTTCTAGATATCAATCGCCATATCCATGTCAATTTGTTCCATGGTGGAAAATTTGAATCCCTTAATCATCTTGAAATTGTGAGGCACCCTGACCATCAGATGAAGTGAACGAGGATTGTCAAATTCATCAAAGTGTGTGTCGTCAAAGTGAACCGGTCGGAGTGTTTTATGACACCAAAATGGATGCATTCTGATGGTGGAGGATTCTAATAGAGGATGCAAGTCGTACATCTAAGAGTGGATGTGATATAATCTTGACCGTAGATTATTTGTGGGTCCCACTGGTTCCATAGACATGTGATAATTGTCGAGCGGGTAGAGGTTTCAATAATATGGGATCATTGGAATTATGAATCTAAGAGTCGTCAAATCCATCCAAACTAGCCCATCGGAAAGGCATTGTCGAAATGGGAATCAACCTAGGTAATATGTTATTTCAATGAGAAGGAGTCTAAATCGCTACAGATCATTGATATGGTGGAAAGGAGTGTTTCTATCCATATTATTGAGGGTGTATAGGTACCTACATGTTGCAATGAAGTATGAGGAGGGATTTCATCGATAGATAGAGGTTGGGAGAGGAGGTTTTTAGACTTAAATTGAATACTTAATTTAAGTGGAATACAAAATATGAACGCCCCACCAACCTAATAGGGTTAGGGGGTTGGGTGGGTTACAAAGAAAGAATTGGTTCTTGTGGAATTCATTACCAATTTCCCATGTGATACAAAAGAAACACTAGTGAATAAGAATTTTCCTAGTGAACATTTTTTCATCATATCATATGGCAATCTATGGTAAGGTGACATCCTCATCTACTTGTGCACCCAAAACTTCAGCCCCTATCTCTCTCTAGATGATCGTCAATGTATCCACCACCAAGAACCATGTTAACTCCTCATAAGATATGTTCTATATCAGTTTGGAGTGGATAACATCTTACACCATTGTCTCACCCTTGTGGAGGTAGAGTGAGTCCTAAATGATTTCCACAAGGCGCTTGTGGTGGACATCTATCTAGGATGTCCACCACCCAGAAAGTCATGTGGGTTGGTTACTTTTGGCCTACCCTATTTCATGATTATATCCATGCATTCAAATGGTGTACTAAATGCCAAATGTACACACATAAAGCACGAGCCCCACTATCTCCTTTACACCCTGTCATCAGAGTTGACCCGTTTTGTAAATGGGGCATAGACTTTATGAAATCAACCCTCCCTTTAGCAATGGTCACAAGAACATCATTGTGGCCATTTACTACTTCACCAAATGGGCCTACGCCATTCCTACATTCAACAACACATCAAACATTGTTGCTCATTTATTTTTTAATCATGTCATTACAACTAGTCTCAGATCATGGAAAACATTTTGAAAAATAAGTATTTACCGAGTTATCATCACACATCAGCTTCACTCGTGAGTTTTATTCACCATATTACGCCAATTCTAATTGTCCTTTTGAGTTTGTTAAAAAAGTCCTAAAAACAATGTTGCAATGAACAATGAACAAACATAAAACAAACTAGCATCACATGCTCTTCTCCACATTATGGGCATACCGAACGAAAATCAAAACTACCATAGGGTTCACCCCCTTCCACCTAGTTCACAAGGTAGATGTAGTATTACCCATTGAGTGTGAAATCCCAACTCTCCAAACAACAGTCAAACTTCTTATGAACACCACTCCCCTCAAACAATGCCTCATTTCCTTAGAAACTCTTTACAAAGACCGACATTCATCATTGCAAAACAATGAAGCCTCCAAGAAATACACAAAAGATACTTTCAATCACCACGTCAACCTTCGTTCCTTTAATGAGGAAGACTTAGTCTTATCCTATGATATAACCCAAAATACTTTAGGCCATGGAAATTTTGAGTCTCTTTTGTTGGCCCTTTCATCATCAAACATTTCCTCACAAAGGGAGAATACACCCTTTCTCACCCTAAAAGAACGCTCCTCAAGGACCCTTTTAATTGGTTATACTTGAAGAGGTTTTACCCTTAAAAGTAGCCACCCTAATTTTGGCCATCTCTATGTGCATATATTTTCTTTTTGTAAATCTTTATATATTTTTAAAACTTTTTTACACACACATCAATATCTTTCACATTTTTTTCTGATTACTTCTACTTGCTTGTTTGATCATCTGAATCATCTGCCAATGTGATACCCCGAAGTTTTAAATTCCAAACAATTCGAATTATTGTTATTTTGATATTCAAGTTATTTTCAAACAATGTATGATCTTTTAAGATCACATTGAAAAACTCATGTAATTATTATTTTATTGTTAATAAAATAAAAAATAAGATCATGCGTTGAGTAGACTATTAAAAGAGGAAGTTACTGATCCTTAGAGGGTGACCAAGTGGTAGCAGAGGGAGCAAGTTGTGGGAGTCTAGTTGAGTTTGACTTAACAAAGGAAAGATGAGTCACAAATTTCTAGGAGATCTGAAATGGAAGAGTGTAGAAGTGATATTGACAGGCGGTTAATGAGAAGGAGGCTCAAACAAGTGTCTAAGTCCTAAGAAATTTTTATAAACTAACACAAGAAAAGAATGGGATGCCATTCCAAAAAAGGAGATATAATATCTGAAATT
>SNQJ01S0229023.1:0-14393 GCA_010110895.2 Picea sitchensis
AAAAAATAATTATAATTAAAAGGGAAACATAAAAAAGTTGTATTATTAATTATATATATATATATATATATATATATATATATTTATATTTATATTTATATATATATTTATATATATATTTGAACAAAGATACGAGCATACATCCAAAAGCATAAAAATCATAATTAAATGGGAATTCCAAGTTATTCTACAAGTGGTTTTTCTAACATATTTACCCAAAATACATAGTATTGAGGGCACAGATGAACGCTGCTTCTTCATCATGGCCATCAATTTCCATAGGACCATGAAGCTATTGGACCATTTTATCTTCTTTTGGTGCTACTTGGAGTGAATTCTTTGTTCTCTAGTTGTTGGAAGCCATGGAGAGATTATATTCGTCGAATTAGATTTAAGATTCAAACTTTGTTGCACTTTGTTTTCGTTGAGTCCATTCTCTATTTTTGGAGCAAGAATATGCTCTTAACATTGGCATCGAGAATATGCTCTATACAATGAATTTCTTTGATATCTTTGTTGTCCATAGTTGCTCTATCCTCGAAATTTGTGAAATCAACTTTTTCTATTAATGCTCCTGCCCACATATATATGTGGGTGATATGTGGGTGGAGAAGGGCATTAATAGAAAAAGTTTAATAAACTTTTTCTATTAATGCCCCCACCCACATATGTGGGTGGGGAGGGCGCGCATTAATAGAGAATATGTATTATAGAATATGTATTATAATTAATACATATTCTCTATTAATGTCCCCCTCTAAATTTGTGAGATCAAATTCCAAGGAACTTACCATATATCTGAGAAAATGGTGAGGATTCCAAAAATTGAAAATCGAGGCCTTGAATAAAAAATGATAGAAGACAAACCAAGAATCCCCAAACTAACCAAAATTGTCCGATCCATAAAGAAAACATATAAATTTGACTGATACACAAGCCTTAAACCATTCCATAAACCCAGAAATCATAAACCTCAAAACCACCACCAGAATTGCCAAGGGGAAATAGCTAGAGTTAGAGGATTTGCCTTGCTAAATTCTGAAGTTGGAGAGGAAGAAGGAAATTATTGTTAGAGATAATGCCTAATTACTGCTACATACTAAAGTTTAGGGATTGGATTGGGTTTGCTCGAGGATGTTGAGAGATTCTCTCAACCTCTCCCTCCAAAAATGAAATAAGTTGAATTTCACAATACTTATTTAAGTGATGTATCTTTGTTTATTGTGTACAATACAAATTATCATATGTGTGTTTATGTGATATGGTTGCTCTCATATTCTCAATTTGATATCAGAGCAAATAGTTATAAGATTAACTCCCTTACGGGAGGGCTCAGGAAAATGAGAATAATTTGTTTATTTGTTGTGTGAAATAATAGTTACAATATTGTGCTGCTGTGCGTATTAATTTATTGTTGTGGTGGATCTGAAGAGTGCATGATCATTTTCTGCTGAGCATAATTATTGTAAAAATTGTTGATGCCAAGGAAGAGAATGATGCAAGACGCAACTAGTTGCACATGTTGAGATCGTTGTTGGTGAAGATCTTTGTGCATACGATGTGTCTTTGTTGTAAATTAAGAACCGATGCGTACAAGAACCCTTGTCCATATTCGCGCGGATTTGTGTGTGAAAATATTTGTTTCTTAGCTTCCGTTGAGTGTAGGCCAAGCGCACATCACAACAATTTTCAACAATTGTTTGCAGGACTTAACAACAAAGGAACCTTGTTGTTGCGTATGATTGAGAAGGGGATCCACCGATGTGATCATATCCAATTGTTGCTTGCCACTAGCTACATATTTCCGTTCACCTGAACCTGTCGACCGTTGAATTGATCGATGTCGTAAATGCAGAAGGATTGATTTCATTTATATGTTGATGGCTACAGGATTCCATAGATTGCAGAAAGTAGGGCACGCTGCCACCAATATTGGTTGTTTCCAACCATCTTGCCTACAGAGACTTCATAGTTGACAAAGGTAAAAAATCTACCCAAAATTTATGAGCAACCTATGACATTGACATGATCAGCTGAATAATCATGAGGGCCGATTGACCAACTGAATAGAATGCAACGTCTATATATATAAAAGTAAGTGTGAGTTATAGTTTAGTTTGAGAGATTGTGAATTCCATGATTGTATTGAATATTGTATGAGATCTTGGAGTTTGAAACACACCGAGTCTAGTCAACTCAATGTGTATGAGCAAAGATTGTTAGAATTGACTACTCTAACAAGTTGTAGGTACGAAGATCCGAGATGATGGATTCAGATCTTGTGTGTGGGTGTGTTATTTATGTGTAAAGAAAAAAAAGAATTGTTGTTACTTGATATAAAATGGCAGCCCCGGTTTCAAGAACAATGATTCTTATGAGGTCATCTTGTATGATCGAATTTTGAGGACATTTTGTATCTAAACTGCCTTTCTAGAAACTGGCGGATAGCCGAAAGAAAAATATTTGACATATGGAGGTATGTTCATAGGATGCTTCATTACTTGACATTTTTTCTCATGGAAGCTCCGGTGAGCTGAGTTTGTCAATATTGTCTACTGTACAAGTTCATGAATGATGGTCTGAAGCATTTATACTTTAAATGAGTTGAATGGTAAGATCGAATAAGATAATGAGAAAGGGCGCAGTCCAGAGGCATCCGAGTGGGTGTAGGCGTTGATAAAGACCATGCCCGACAAAGTTAAAATGTTGTAACCTTTTATGTTATGTAAATTGTGAAGTTTTGTAATGTAGGCATTAACGAGGGGTGTTAGAGATAATGGCTAATTAATGCCACATACTAGAGTTTAGGGATTGGATTGGGTTTGCTGGAGGATGTTGAGAGATTATCTCAAACTCTCCCTCCAAGAGTGAAATAAGTTGGATCTCACAACACTTATTCAAGTGTGATGTATCTTTGTTTATTGTGTACAATACAAATTATCATATGTGTGTTTATGTGATATGGATGCTCTCATATTCTCAATTATTACCAAAATTGAAGAAGGACAACTTTCTTTCACCACCAACAGAGCTCCCTAAAATTCCTCTAAAACACGTTGTAGAGTCAACTCAAACCACCACCAGCCAATGATAGTTGCATGCACAACAAAAAATAGAAAGGAGGGATAGGAAGCCTTCCATCAACACATGAAGAAACAAAAAAAACCACCCAGAGAACACATAAACATCCATCGAGACCATGAACCAACAAAATCGAGATCAAAAGACTTGCAATTCACCCCTGTGAAGAACTTGATACAACCATATTCCCATATTGGAAAAGAAGGTACATTGGATAGTATTGATTAACCACAGGTTGAACATACCATCACATATGGGTCTGAGGAGCATAACTTCTCATGTCGTCCTTTCCAAGGTGTTATCACATAGGGTTGTCAAGGGCCATAGGTGTGTGTCGATATATCCGAATCTGTAGTCTTTCCCTGTCTCTATCCTTTTCGCAGACCAAATCTTAAGTTTTCCCCTGTTCGACTTGTAAATTGTTCTCTGTTTTCCCTTGTTCGTTTGTGCGCCCTGGTTTTCCTTAAATATCTTACTTAAGTGAAATATTGTCCCCAAGCCCCTCTGTTTTCTCCAAGGGTGAGCACTCACATCCTGTGTTTCAGTCATTGGTCTCCCTGTTTTGTCAGCTCACAGTCAGTCGTCCAAATCCTTGATCGTGCAGGCCACAACCATGAACACAAAGTGCAACTTTCTTAGCAGTCTGTTTCGGGATTGAAGCATAAGCAGAAGGAAATTTTAATATTTCAATGACGAAGATTCCTAGAATAGTCCAGATCAGTGGCTCACGGGCATTTGGGAGTGCCAACTTGAGCGAAGTATAGCGCTAGAGCAAAAGGCCCCGAAGTGAGTATGAACCGTTGATCTTAAAGGGGTCAGGTGGCAGTCGATCCAAGCCTTTGGGTAAATGAGCTTTAGGATATTTGAAATGAGAAATGCTTAGAAGTCTCGAAGACCTGAAGAGTTGAAGCCGCCAAAGCACCAAAGTTTTTGAAGCTTCTGAAGTGGTCGAAGGCCCGAAGTCTCAAAATAGATCTGAGTCATTGATCAGCAATAGCCACGCGTCATCAGATCTATCACTCTGAGAGTTTTACTTCGACAGTTTTAAAATGAGAAACATTGCAAAGTCGCGAAGGGTCAAAGCTCGAAGTGGCCGAAGTGCCAAAGCGCCCGAAGTCCTGAAGTGCCCGAAGTCCCGAAGCACCCAAAAATAATCCGAGTCGTCGATCAGTAGGAGCCACATGTCGCCATATCCTTCGCTCTAGATAAAAGTAGCATAAGACAAATGGAGTTTGAGAATTGAAATTCTTGAAGGCCGATCTGCGAAGAAAATCTCGGCCGTTGTTTTGAAGGGGAAGATTTGATCCGTCCATCTAAAAAGCGACAGAGATGAGACATTGATCAGAGGGCCTAATCTTAGATCGCAGGATCAACAGTCACGCCAAATTGCGGGGTCGAAAGGTGCACACATTTTAAAATCTCAGGGGCGGGCCACAATCAGAACCATGGTTTTTAGAAAGGGACGTGTGGTAGTTCATGGTGAATTACGTGGACAAAAGAGGTTTGCTTTCAGACCACCCTTAGTAGCGCCCACAATCACTCAATTGCGTAGGGTCATGGCCCTAGGTCACATTGAATATAGAGCGATGGAGAGGAGCTGCGCCAAAGCCAGAAAGCACCCGTATTTGGTCATAGAAGAATATTTGATTGGCCTCAAGGCGTCGGGATTGACTTGAGGAAGTCATGGGCACCGCCTAGAACATTCATGGGTGTCAGGCCTTGTCCTGATCCCGATAAAGGTAGTTAATGGAAATGGGGGCGGTGGTTGATAGCTCGTATCACCCCATAAATGGAATGCGTGGAGAGAAGGGTCGTGGGGGTTGATTGTCAGTCCAAAGCTCCCTGGTGGACGGATTTTCTCCCAGAGCCTACACTGAGTCAGGCTCGCATCTAATGTAAGAAGGCCTACATAGTCTGACAGAGTAGTTGTCGACTGAAAACTTTGAATGCAATGGTACGATCACACTCCTGGTGGTTGCAACAGTTATGAGTATAAGTAGTTAGTTCTGATATTTTGTTAAGGGTCGAATGGTTGAGCTAGGCTCCCTGCTATTGTAATATTTTGATGAAGAACACTGGTTCTTTGGTTATGCCTTGATTTGAGACTTCTTGATTAATTTAAATCATCTTTCTTACTCCATCTTATTTTCCTTTGATATCGAGAGAGTTCATGATTGACTGATTCACATGGATTGTTGTGACTGTATTATGATGAATGTTTGATTATAATGTTGTTATGATTTCTTTCAGTTTCCTTGAAATTTGAATCCAAGAGGATCTTGTGTTTAAGGTTTTCTTCCTTAGGTTGTTGAAATGCCCGATGTTCACGGAAAACCTCTACTCTTTTCTCACCAAAGTCTTCCTCCTACTCACCTATACTCCAACTTACTGACTGAAGTTGATCCAAGACCTCAATTTCTTGTGCATACCAGTCCAGGTTTATGAGTTAGAACATTATTTTCATTGAGTCTTCTCCATTTGGCCTCTTAAAACTAATTTACATTTACTGTATAAACTGATGGGTACTGGGCTTACCTTGTATGCAATCCGAGGGTGACTTCTAGTGCGAACACAAGGCATGACCAACTTATTTGCATTGAAGATTTCATATTGAACGATACCACTAACTCTGAGATTTAGGGGATTAGTCTATAGATAAACTCCCCATTTTATCACGATTGATTATGGAATGAAGAGTTTTTAACTTAGTCCCAACTAGATTGGATTGAGTGATCATTGGTTTCCAAAGAAAGGAGAGTTTGATTGGATTGAGTGATCATTGGTCTCCAAAGACCATTAAGGAGACAAGAGAGTTTGATTTGATTGAGTGATCATTGGTCTCCAAAGACCATTAAGGAGACAAGAGAGTTTGATTGGATTCAGTGATCATTGGTCTCCAAAAACCATTAAGGATGAAGTATTCCCAAGACCCAAAACATAATGGATTATCTTATTTCCTCTATGATCATGAAATCTCCCTCTGCACTTGCCACCCCTCAAAGTGTTGTAATATTAAAATTTGAAGAGGGGTTGTATTTCTGAAAAGTATTATACTACTAAAATGTGAAGAGGGGTAGTATTTTTGGAAAGTATTGTAGTACTAAAATGTGAGGAGAGGTTGTATTTTTGGAAAGTATTGGTAGTGATAGTGAATTCACCATTGATTGAGGTTGAGTTAGGTTAAGTTGGGAAATTGATATCTCCACTTTTTATTTATTGAAATTTGCGTCTTTACTAAAATTTAAGAACACTTTTACTTTAACATTAAAAGTAGTATTTCCAATTATTAATATTTATTATAGTATTATTGTGTATATTTGCAAAATAGTGGGTCTAATGGTTAAGAACACGTGTTTCCTCCTAAGAAATCACAAGTTCAAATCCAGAAGGGGGTAGGGTATGTATACCTTTGTAGACTTTAGACTTTATCAAGAGGGGGTACCTTGTTGGTTATGTGTTATATTCTTTGCATGTGTGTGTGGGGGTGCATCAGATTTGGTGACTGCGTCTGATGAAGAGTTGAGAGGTGTGACACCAAGGAAGGTTGGTTTTCTCTCGGTTAAGGGTTTCCAGCGTAAATCTCTGTGTAATATATGTGTGAGTCATTGATTAATTTCTGTTTTTCTTAGAATCTGTATGCATTGTTTTACTTCACAAGTTTAAAACTTACATGTGGTATCAGAGCACATTTTTGGCTTCAGGGGGATGTCTTTGTTGCTGAGGGTTTGGATCAGTCTTGATAGATCAATTTTATCTTGGTTCTATGATAAACTTGGGTTCAGTGGGATCTTTTGCAGTGGTGATTCATGTGTTGAAAGAATGACGAGTAGTTCTAGAATCAAGATTGATAAATTCAACAACAAAAACTTTGAGCTATGGAAACTCAAGATGGAGGAGCTTCTTATAGAAAAAGAACAATGGATTTTTGTGGATCCCGGTACACAACCTATTGGTGCACAACCTACATGTACACAAACTATTGATACACAAATTACTAGTACACAAACCACAAGTACTCAATCTATTGGTATGTCGCAATAAGATTGGGAGAAGCTGGATAGAAGAGTAAGGAGTATGATTCAACTTTTCCTAGATGATTAGGTGTTATTGAATGTGTCGGGAGAATCTACAGCCAATGAACTATGGGAAAATTTGGGGAATTTGTATTAGTCAAAATCCCTAGTAAACAAGTTGTTTCTTCGAAAGAAGTTGTATCATCTTAGGATGGAAGATGGAGATTTTGTGATAGAGGATCTAAATGTCTTCAATACTCTGGTAAGTCAACTTGGATCTATTAATATTACACTTGCAGAAGAAGATAAGTGTATTACTTTGTTATGTTCTTTGCCAGACTCCTGAGATAATCTGGTTGTAGTAATTAGTAGTACTACTCAATCTGCATTGAAGTATGAGGATGTGGTTTCAACCTTGTTATCGAAAGAGATGAGGCGGAAAAACATGGATATTCATAACACAGATGATTTATTTGTAAGAGGTCATCCCAAAGATATGGATACATATAAGTCTTTGGGGGGAGATCTAAATGTAAAGGTAGATATAAATCCCCAGGAAAATATTTGAGGAAATGCTGGAAATGTGGTAAAGTTGGGAATTATAAGAAAGATTGTAGGTCTAAGAAATTTGATCAATCAAAGGGACCTGATGATTCATCTTCCACAGAGGAGAAAAACTCCACAGAAGAAGGAGGTGGTTTACCTGGAATCTACAGGTACACATGAAGATCATGATGTATGGTTGATCGACTCAGGTGCATTATTTCAAATGACTCATCACATGGACTGGTTCAATGAATATGAAAGGTATGATGGTGGTGATTTCTTCCTAGGAGATGACTTGACAACCAAAATCATGGGGCGTGGAAGGGTTAAGTTGTTTTTGAAATATGGAAGGATTAGAACTCTCCCTGGAGTTCTGGACATCCCATATCTAGCCAGGAGCCTAATATATGTAAGTAAGTTGGATGATGCAGATGTGGATACTTTATTGGGAAAGGGAACTTGCAAGATGGTCAAAGGAGTAATGGTGTTGATGAGGGGAGTTCGATGTGGAACTCTGTACACGTTTTTGGGAATCACTTATACCGGTGGGTGTAACAGTTATGTTGTCCATGAGAAGACAAGATCTATACTGTTCGTGGAAAGAATATCATGATATGGCATCAAAGATTGGGACATATTAGATAAAAGGGCCTTTGAATACTACACTGTAAAGGTATGGTTGAAGGTATGTCTAATTTCACCCTGGGTTTTGATTTCTGTGAACATTGCATATATGGTAAATAAAATTGAGTAAGATTCCCATTTGGTGCTACAAGAGCAAAGGGGATCTTAGAGTTGATACACAATGATGTGTTTGGACCTGTGCATGTTCCATCACTAGGTAAATCTGTGTATTGTGTTTCACTCATAGATGATTTCTCAAGGAACACATGGATTTATTTTCTCAGGATGAATATGAGGTATTCGATAAATTTAAAGAGTTAAGGATCTGGTAGAAAATCATATAGAGAAGAAAATAAAGGTGTTGAGAATAGATAATGGTGGAGAATCCCGTGGGAATGAATTTGAAGAGTTCTGTAAGAAGTGCGGTATAGGAGGGCATAAGACTACTCCATACACACCTCAACAATATAATGGGGTTGTAGAAAGGATGAAAAAAACGTTGATGGAAAAAGAAAAGAGCATGCTCGGTGGTGTCAAGTTAGTTATTATTTTAATATTTTGTATTATTTATTAATATTATGATTCACTTCGGCATTTTGTAGAGATAATAAAAGGTTCAAATTATATTGTTTAATTTTAATTTAAGTGTGAATACAAAGATTATAATTGTATTTTATTATATTTATTTAATTACATTTAATAAAAAACCTTGTATGAAATTTTTAAATATTAATTATGTTTTACAATTTAGCTACTTGTATTTGCATTGAGATTGAAAATGTGTTGATAATTCTTGTTCCTTTAAGAAAACAATGATTAACTTCTTATTATAAATAATGACAATGTATAAATATTTATAAACTTAAAATTAATATTATATTTTTTCATGATTTTAAAATTTACATTTTATTAATTATAATGTGAATGGAAATTTGAAGGGTTATAAAAGTATTATTTCAATTATTTGTGTAACGGTCAATGCCAAACATAACACTAGATTGTTAGGTGTTGTGTTTAGTTTAGTTTATTTGTATAAAAATAAATAAAAAATCATGTTAGTGAAAGGTAAGGTAGTTAACATTAAATATAATTAAATATAATGTTAATTTGTTTAATATTTTTAAATAAAAATTAGTTATAAATAATTTAATGAATACTGGTTTGTATGAATATGATAATTTTGAATATAAATTAGATAGAAATAATTATTATTGGAAATTTAATAAAGATCATGAAAACATTTCAATTCTAAATAATAAATATTGGTTTTGAAGATACATTACTTAGTAAGAATTGTTTTCATTATGAATATATTAATAAAAAAATAAAAAATATAGTTCATTTCACAATCATAAATAATTTAATATGTAGATGAAACAAACATAAATGGTTGTTGTTAATGTTTTTTTTGGATGAATGGGCAACTTAATCACTAGAGGAGAGGATGGGGTGGTATGAAGAGGCAAAAGCTTTAGAGTTGTAGAATAGTGGAGGAAATGAAGAGATAGTGGATTATTCATCGGATCCATTGGAAGGTTAGGGCCAAACCTCATATTTCCAACATTCGATGCCTCTTCTTTGAAAGATCACACTGGTAAGTGTCTTCCTTTAGCATCTATGTTTTCTTCAAAATCAAACTTCGGTATAAGGTTCGATGGACACCCTAACTTCATTCCAAGGATGTATTAATCGAGGAAATTCAAATATTCCTCTAGGGCTAAGAGGAATACACTATTGTGGTCCCCTTCAACAATATCCACATCACTTTCGAAGGGACAAGGTAGGAATTCTCCCTCAAATGTCTATGGGAAAAGTGTTTCCTTGTCCTATGGTGGAGAATTTTTAGATGTGATGTGAAACCAATGCATATGTAATGGAACTAATCTACCCACAAGTGGTGTCATTGGTCATAGTAAAATCATAAGTTAGAGTAATGGTTCTCACTTACGACCACCACCAGAGAAACCATTCGCAAACAACATACAACCCGCACCAACAATACAATTGTCGAAGGTTTTGTTTGAGCAACCTTGCAGTGATTACATGGATAAGAAATTTAAGCTTGAGGCAGAAAACAATGGTGAAGTGAAAGTAGTAAAGGGGCTGGAGGATTCTAGGTTGAAGAAAAAAAGGTCTCGGGTCGTAAAGTAGAGTGAGGAGAGGTTGAAGTGGGTTGTAGGGAAGGGAGTTGTGCTAGAGGAGATTATCCAATACCAAAGATAGGCCTTGGTTGGACATGGGAGATATAGTTCAGAAGGTTCTTTGAGGCTTTGGGTGGAAATGAGTTGGTCAATGGTGGTTGGTTATGTCCCTTCCTTTCACATCCTTGCTAAGGGATGGATATAACCTTCCTATTTAGGTAGGAGAAGGATATGGTGTTAATCAAATTGAGGCATTGGTTCTGGAACAACACTCACTTGGCTTAAAAAACTTGGAACCCATCTTTGACCCAAATAGGGAAATCATGACCACACAAGCATTGTGGGTTAAAATTATGAGTCTACCTCTAGAACCATGGAAGGATCATATACTAGTTGATATTGGAAATACACTAGGTAAGTATGTTTTTCTTTGTCCTAATCATTGCTCCAATTCATATATAATATTGGTCAAAATGTGTGATGAAATCGACTTAAGTAAAGGTCTACTTGAACCCATGGAGGTTTAATATAGGAAGTGGAGAATAATTCAAATTTTAGAGTAATAAAAAATCTCCATTCGTTGTCATTGGTGTCACCAATTTGGGCACATGATGTATGGTTTTCCTTTCAAAAATAGTAATGATTTTTTTCTTAAGGGAGGATGAATAAAGGCCAAAGTTCTTTGAAACCCTCTCAGGATGTTGAAAGCATTGATGGGAATGTAAGCTAAATGTCCAATGTGAAGGATTCCCCAAGACACCCTAAAGGACCCAACGATGAATACATGACAATAACTAATTCCTCTATATATTTATCTCAAGCCTATTGGAGAGATATAGAAGGTAGAGTAGAATATAATGGACAACAGAGATGTCTCTTCCAATATAGTTGATATGTATTCACCAAGGAGAGACACTATAAGGGTACCTTTCTCAAGAAGGAGCCAAAATCCTCATGAATTATGTTTAAGGGAAAATTTTCCATGTCAACAATTCAACTAAGGATGATATCCAACTCTTAGAGTTAGTAGACAAAGAAATGATGAACCAAGTGATAGAGGAGGTGAGAACCAAAGAAAATAAATCTCTAGATTTATAACCAAATAAGGTACATGGGGAGGGAATTTTATTGAAGGGGGTACAAAGACATGAGAGAAAGATTCTACATGGCCCAATTGAAAATAAAATTGAGTTGAAATACCAATTGAGATCTTATAAAACAATAACTATTGATTTTCACGATGTGTAGGTGGAGTGTGGTATTCATTTGGATGTATGTGAAAAAGGAATAGGATCCTTGCAAGGAAGGAAGTCCTACATCAACCTAGCAAACGAGAAGGTAGAAAGAGAAGTCAACAAGAAAACACAAAGTACCATTCTAGGGACCCTTGGAGTAGAAAATTCCTCCAAAAAAGGTTAAAAATGATACTATTGTCTATGAACATTCAAGTTTTGGGTGCAACCCACAAAAGGAATGCAATCCATAGATTATCAATTTCTCACAAAATTGATGTCATATGTTTGTAGGAAATGATTGTGGCAGGTAGTGTAGCCATAGACACCCTAAAGGGGCATGCCAATAGTGAAAATAATGGGACAACCATGTTTCAATTCAATGAATCTTTAAAGATTATTAATAGGTTAACAATGGATTGGGTAAAGGAGAAACAAAACAACTCTCACATGGACTTGGGAGCAAAAAAATATCATATTGAACACGTCTATGAGAAAGACACTAGTGGCATATGCAATGAATATGAACAAATAACTCTCAAGAATTTGGAGGATTCAAGGGCATTACTAAATTGGGAAATCTTAAAATGGAGACCCAAAAGTAGAGCCACTTGGGTTGCTAAAGAAGATGAGAGTACTCTTTTTTTTCACAACTTTGAAAGTATGAGGAAAAACATGAGCACAATATGGGAGGTCCAAAATGTGGAGGGAGTGAAAGTCAAAAGATTTCAATAGATCTTTGAGGTAGGTACAACTCATTTACACTTTTTATTTAAGGAACCAGAGGGGGAAAATATATCAGAAATTGTTAGAATATCCTAAGTCCTTCCTTCCAAGGTTTTTGGAGGACAACCAAAATGACTACTTGATAGACTCAATATCAAAGGGGGAGTTGAAAGAGATGGTATAGTATTTTTAACGATAAACAAATATTGGTCTAGACTATTGGCCTATTGAATTATATATGGGATTTTATGATTTATTGAGGATGACTTGTTGACAGTTGTAGAGGAGTCTAGGAGCTTGGGGAAATTCCTTGGAGCCTTCAACTCAACTTTTCTTTCATTGATCCCTAAAGACGTTGATCCATAGTTATTCGAGTACTTTAGGTTGAATTCCATTTGCAATGCCATATACAAATCATAGCCAAAGTAATAACTCAAAGAATAAATCCAATTCTATCAAAAGTTATATCTCCTAAATAATTTGGGTTTTTGAATGGTATACAAAATACATAATACATTTTGGGTGGCTTAGGAATCCCCAAACTCAATCAAAACCAAAAAATTGCTAGCTTTCATCATAAAGTTGGATCTTTCCAAAGTATATGATCAAGTCTCATGGTTATATATCAAATTGATTCTAATACATGTAGGTTTTAGCTTACCCATGGTCAAATGGATAGAGGGGTGTTTAACCTCAATTTTTTTTCCAGTCCTAATCCATGGTTTAGTAGCACCCTTTTTTAAGCCATCTCTTGGGGTTAAACTAGGATGACCCTTATGTCCACCTTTACTTCTACTAGTAGTAGAGGGTTTAAGGAGGTTCTTGATTCATTCTAGAGAAAAGGGAGATCTAAATGGTATAAAATTGGGAAGACAACATCTTTTAACTCATTTCTCTTCATAGATGACATATCATTGTTTGGAAATGAAACTTTTGGGGATTCCTTAAGAATATAGGAGAAAAATGTAGGATATTCCAAGGATTTATATAAAGACTATATGAATGAAAATCAATTTGCAAAAGTCATCATTGGTAATGCACAAATACCTGAAGGATAGAGAATATTTCTCTAAACAATCTTGTGATTCACAGAGTTACCTTTCTAAAAGAAGCTTAGGTATCTTGGTTTCAAAGGACAATGAAGATGGCTTCAATGACTAGATATGGTTATATTCAAAAATTGAAAAAATAATAGAGGTTTGGTGTAATAAATGACTATTTTGGTGGGGATACTCACCATCATCAAATTGGTGTTGGAAGCAACATTACTAAGCTTTTCTTGAGCTATTATTTTGCACAGTAAAATGAACTTGAGTTAGATTTATTTTACAGAAACATTAACTCAAAATAACTATTAGTAGCCTTAGTAACAACATTATTAATTAATGACCACCTAAACAATAAATTTAGTAGTTGGGTCCGTAGGGATACAATAAATGTGACATCAAAAAATGTGAAGGGACGGGTAATGGCGGAGCATCGGGGTTGGCGAATCGTATGAAAAGGTAGATATGCAAGTCTGAATGTCCAAAAGTCCAAAAGTTAGAAAGTATGGAATGGCTAAGTATCAAAATGTACCGGGCTTACAATAAAGAGAGTTGAAGTGTATCACGTAGGTTCGTAGGTCCGAAAGTTCGAGACACAAAATAATTCTAAGTGTTGAGCGGACTTATGCATAAGTGAATGGATGAGATTATAAGTGTGACAGTCCACGAGTTCAAAGGTTCGCAAATCGTGAAAATGGCCAAGTATAGTAACCAAGAAAGGGAAAAAGAAGGGATAAAAAAGAAAATGGGACAAGGGGAAATATAGAAAGGGGGAAGAAAGGGTATTGAACGAGGTGGGAAAATAGAATAATGGAGGGGAACAATAAAAGAATGAAAGGGGTTCAACAAACTTGCTCTATATTTCTCTGGGATTGTCTAGAGATACTCCATTCCCAAATTTCACATCCATATAAAATAACATCATTTACAAGAGTCTTAAAGAGGAGTTTTTTCTTATCCCACAAGAAAAGGTCCACTAATTTA
>SNQJ01S0229026.1:0-14392 GCA_010110895.2 Picea sitchensis
AAAAAAATAATAAAATAGTAATACATTATTAAAGTATTAATACATAAATAATGCATCATTACAGTAATGTAATGTCTAATTAAAGCATTATTTTTCATTAATGTATAATGTAACTTATTAATTAATTGATACTTTAATAATGTATTGTATTAATTTATTAATACATTATTAATTAATACATTACTAATGTATTAATACACTAATACATTAATAAAGTAGTAATACATTGACTTTACTAACCTTAGTAATACATTATTAGGACCTTAATGACCATACTAATACATTAATAAATTATTAATACATAGCCTTATTAAATAGCCTAGGTCGAACATAGCCTAGGTTGAACATAGCCTTAATGCATTAATTGGGCTGATGTGATGTTCGTCGCATTACGACAAGAAAGCTATGGTCATTGCATTGCGACGATATGATATTTGTGTGACATTGCGATGACAAGATATTTTCATCATATTGCGGTGACATGCTATTTGCATCACATTTCGACGACATGATATTTGCATCACATTGTGACGAGGAAGTGATGTTCATGAAAATGTGACGACAAGGTTATAGTCATCGCATTACTATCACATGATATTTGCGCCACATTGCGATGACATGATATTTGCATCACATTGTGATGAGGAGGCCATGTTCGTCACAATGTGACAAGAAGGCTATGTTTTTCACATTGTGACGACAATACTATGGTTGTCGCATTGCGATTCCATGATATTTGTGTCACATTGTGATGAAAGGATATTTGCATCAAATTGTGACAACATGATATTTGTGTCACATTGCGACATTATATGTTCGTCACACTACAACACATTATGTGTTGCAATATTTGTGTCACATTGCAACATATTCGTCACATTGCAACACATTAAATGTTCATGCAACATTATATGTTCATCATATTGCATCACAACATTATATGTTCATCATATTGCATCAGATTGCAACATTACTATGTTCGTCATGTTGCAACATTACTATGTTCGCGACATTGTGACATTATATTGTTTGTCAGAATGTGACATTAATATGTTCATCACATTGCGACAAAAGGGTTGGCTCTTCATATTCCAACAACAGGGAAATGTTCATCACATAGTGACATTGCATTGATTGTGAGTTTACGACATTATTATGCTCATCACATCGATGTTAATATGTTTGTCACATTTCAACATTACTATGTTTTTCACATTTCAATATTACTATGTTCATCAGGTTGCAACTTTGGGATAAGTTTTCAGTATGGTCAAGATAAATTTTATAAAACACTATCCCATTTTAAGAACAACAAAATAGGAGGATGAGTTAAAGAAAATGGCACATTACGAGAGTTATAATCAAGCATAACGTTGAATTCAACGTCAATGTTATTGCATAATGAAAGACTTTAATAGAAATATTTTAAGAGGTTCACTCTAAAACAATGCGATGTAGGAGTATGATTTAAAAGTGAAAAATTGATTGCCATTAACTTAACATTATTTTAGAGACGTCAAGAGAAATATATTTTTTGTTTGAAGTTGGTCTTGTAGTTTACATTGAAGAGTGTGTCACGTAGACACATTTAGAGAGCAATAATTTTAGGAGGTTCACATCGATATTTGTGACATACAAGAAGATGACATTGAATTACAGAGTAAAAATGTGAGAGATTAAGTTTCACTTTCATAAATTAAGAAGTAAACATTAAAATTAAGCAATATTGTGACATTTTAAATGTAATAATATGAATAAATTGAATGGATTGAGCCATATTGACAATTATTGGGTTGTCTTTCCATTTAAGAATAAACTATTCATCAAAAATTAATATCGTTTAAGAATAAAATATTTATCAAACCGATATAGCATTAATTGTATTCAAACATTATAATTCATGGTGTTTATTGCTGCTATGAAGATTTAAATGCAATGATGTTTATTGATTGTATAAAGATTTAAATTCATTATTTCCTCAAGAATTATATTTATTGTTTAGTCAATATTAACATTATATTCGTGTAATATTATTAATATTAATGTCACATTGTTAACATAACATTATTAATGAAAGATCTTCAACCTAATACTACTAACATTAATATAACATTAATGTAACATTATTAAAATTTTATTTATGTAACATTATCATTATTAAGATTAATAATATAACATTATTGTAATATTAATGTGTCATTAATGTTACATTATTAATTAAGTGGGTATTTGCATAAAATTAATATCATTAGTTATAAAACTAATGTTATATAGTTATTAGAAACATAATTATTGAACTTTATTTATTTAGTGTATGTTAATTATTGAACATAATTTATTAAATTTATTAAACATAAATTTTTAAAGTTTAAAATGTTAATTATTGAACTTTATTTATCTAGTGTAAAATTTTAATAAATTATACTTTATAAATTTGTTAAACTTTATTAATTATTTCCTTAAAAAATAGTAAAACCTGGTATTACTATTTTATTCTATATTTATTTATTACTTTGAATAAATAGTAAAACATAGGATTACTATGTTATTTTATATTTATTTCTTACTTTATATTACTATATTATTCTATATTTATTTATTACTTCTTTACTACTATACTATTTTATATTTATTTATGACTTTATTGCTAGTTTAATATATTTATTCATTGTTATTAACTTGTTATTTTATTCTATATTTATTTATTACTTCTTTACTACTATACTGTTTTATATTTATTTATGACTTTATTGCTAGTTTAATATATTTATTCATTGTTATTAACTTGTTATTGCTCTATTATTCTATATTTTTTTATTACTTTATTGGTATATTTTTATATTTATTCAATACTATTAATAGATATTACATTAATAATATATTATCACATTATACAATTAATACATTAATAATATAACATTATTTTTTAACATTAATATTACATTAGTTTTAAACATTAATAATGTATTACATTTAAACATTAGCAATATTACTTTTAATAATATTATTTGGAAGATTAAGATTATTAATATTAATATTACATTAGCTTTAAACATTAATAATGTATTATATTTAAATATTAACAATATTACTTTTAATAATATTATTTTGAAGATTAAGATTATTAATATATAATGATTAAATATTAATGTTAACAAATGATCAAAATTAGTATTTAGGATTAAAGTTAGGTTTTAGTTTAAGATTCAAATTGATGAGAAAAAACATGTAATTAATAATGTAAAAATCATATAGTTATTACAAATTACAATAATGTACAGGTTCAAAGTTACATAAATGCGTACAAGTAAATTACATATCATTTGAGTTTTATAAATAAGTTTACATCGTGTCTTGAAAGTACGCTGAAAAGAATATAAATAAAACATAATAATCACCATTAATGGCAGGCATGAGTTCATGTAAAACAAATGCGCACACATAAATTATATATCATTTGAGTTCTATAAATAAGTTTATATTGTTATTAATAATGAAAGTACACATAAAATAATATAAATAAAACATAATCACCATTAATAGCAGGCATGAGTTCATGTATTATATATCCTATCTTCTAAATTTATTTACAACTTTTGGTGTCTCGAAAACCTTGTGAATATGATTGTGATAATTCTGAAAACTTGGTCAAATTATGTAGTGTACACTGCACATTACAGAGTGACATGAGCCATTGATTATTGAGATACAACTTTAATGTCCGATTGCACAGAGATGAGACAAACTCCCAACACCGTGTTGAAGAAGTGATAAATCTATCCAAAGGTCTCTTGATGTCACAGATTCATCTATGCAACGATCTGATTCAATAATCCAAGATTTCTGCTTTATACACCAAGTTCTATATGGAATATGTTATTTCATGAAATAATAAATAAAAATAACTAAATATTTGAAATAAAATTGAAATATTTTCAGGACTTGGCGCATGGTGATTTTGAGAACGAAATGGAAATCTGAGAGAAACACAGTTCTCAAGAATATTTTTTTTTAAAACTTTAAATTCGTAAAATATGTTATTTCATAAAATAATAATAAAAAAAAACTTAAATATTTGAATTAAAATTTAAATATTTTCAGGATGGGATGCATTGTGATGTTGAGAACGAAATGGGAATCTGAGAGAAATACAGTTCTCAGGAATCAATCTTTTAAAAACTTTAAATTCCTAAAACATGTTATTTCATGGTGATGTTGAGAACGAAATGGGAATCTGAGAGAAACACAGTTCTGGCATAGTATTTTTTGCTAGCAGACAACAACTCGCAAGTCCACCTCCTATGCGATCTCATAGCTAGCTTCCTATGCGTAGCTAGCTCTAGGTAGTGCACTATTATAATTATTAAAGCATTAATTATATAGCTATAGTTGGAGAAAGCGCTTTCTTTCTCGATCGTCTGGTTCAGTTTCTTCTGATTCGGCTCTACTTCATTCACATATCTATTCATTCAACAAGTCATTTGTCCTCTTGCTCGGATCCCGCCCCGGAGAGAATGTGATCAATAATGTCTGTAGGAGAGCCCCATATACCTTACATCATGTTGTTTTACCCATGAACTTGACATGACAAATAAATAATTCTTCACCAGCAGCACATATTCGCGATAGTCACCTTTGAATCATCTTCACACCTCTGCACCAATCTGACATTAGCAGGCAATGGCAGTAAGCTTGCAGTTATATCAAATAAACAAAATATATGAATATACATGGTTTACATTATTAATAGGGTTGTTCCTTTAACCATAGAAACAATACATCCATGAAAAAGAAATACATTTTTGGCAAGAAAGAAAGATTACGCATAGTGTTACATTGACAGTACTTTGTTCGGAACATGGTTTGGTTTAAGCGAAGAAGCATCCACGCCCTGTTTCCCTAAGCATTAAAAAAAATATGAATACATTAATATATACATTGAAATGAAAACCTCAAGTGAAATCTAATCGCGGACTCCTATCCCTCGTTATCCTGGCATAGTGAAATGGCATATACAAAAATGTTTCTTGTATCACATGGCGCGTTCATGGCATTAGAATTTATGAACCGTCGATTCGTAAAAAAATAAAAAAGTAAATGTTAAATAGTAATCCACTCCTCTCAGGCTAATCGACTCCTCTCCCTCGATATCGTCACATAGTGATATGGTGGATACATCCTCGCTATCCTGGCATAGTGAAATGGATGATACATAAGCGTTTCTTGTACCACATGGCGCGTTCATGGCGTTAGAATTTATGTATTCCCACTTTTCGTCATGGAAATCTCCGCAGAATTAAATTGTCGACATGCCTTTGAAATGTTACTATAGGTAAACACAATAGACAGGCTAATCCACTCCTCTCCTTGGCCTCTCGTGACATAGTGAAACGACAGATACATCTCGTGGCATAGTGAAATGACAGATACATGGCTGATACGATAAATGTTTAGTAGACATGGCGTATGAAACAGTCCATCGGTAAAAAATGCCGACTTGTATGCGCGCATCTGTAAAGAACGCATCTGCATGCCACCAACACGTATATGAAACGTTAGCAGCACATTCCACCACCACGTGGTAAAGAATCTATCACTCCCAAACCTTCAACACCTGCCATTCGGTAATCATAAATATTTTTGCTAATTCCCTAACGTGGCAATTTAGTGAGCATTATGTAATTTTTTTATCATATTAAGTAAAAGTAAAAAAGTAAACATAGAAACGTATGTCTTTATAAAAGCAAGGAAGTTAATTTATCAAAATCTCATCCATTGATCAGAGTGTAAGACGAAGAATATGCCAGCATCTTCCATTCCTGATCGTAAGATTAAAATTTCTAATTTAAAGATTGATTAACCTAGCTATTCTGATAGGGGGAACGCCTATCGGCGTAATAACTATAATTATTTTGCATTGTGTGTGCAAGAGAAAAAATTAATATAAACTTTAATAAATTTGAAAAACAATTTTCTATTTAAAAAAAAAAATTAAAAATCAACCTTAATATGTTAGACATTTCTCTAGAAAAGTTATGGAAAAAAAGAAAATCTACCTCTATATATATAATTAATTTCGTTATTAAAACGTACAAACAATCACTAGTCTTCATATCGATATCTATCTTGGAAAGATTATATTATATATTCGTAGAGGTGGAAAGGAGGAAGGTGGGTTTGTAATTTTTTCATTTTGTTATTGTAACTATGAGAACATACGTTTCCAAGTAACCAAGATTCCTCATATTGATATGAACCTGGAAATAAATCATATAAAAATAAAGGCTGTGAGGATCACGGTAGGTTTGAATATAAAATTATACTTATAACCACAGTTCATATCAATATCTCTCTTTAAACATTTATATTATATATAATCGTAGAGGCGGAAAGGAATAGGATGGACTCAAATAAATAAATAATTAAATATAATTTGTTAGCTTTGATCTTACTAAGAACCCTTATATTGATATATATCCCAAATTCTTATAAATTATATTAATTAGCATATCCCTCTAAGCAAAGGAAAGGAACACTGAAGAGAATACAAAGTGGATATGTTGTAAAAATAAAGTTAGAGTGTTTCAAGATCCAATTATGTTCTACAACATTTTGAAGTCCAAATCTTTTATGGATATACCTTTTTTTTGGTTTCCTAACTTATCTTAATTTATCTTAATGATTTTTCCGGCTTTGTAGTTTTTTTACCTCTTTTAAAGTAAAATGAGATAAGTAATGACAAGTGACCCCACATGTCTATAGTTTGAGAATGCTAAGTGAAGTTTATTCCATTTACCTTTGATTAGCCTTCCTTCTTTCTCTAATTTTTTTTTTTGCCTTCCTTTTGCCACAATGTGTTTAACATGCTCTCAGACACTCATAAAATACTTAAATTCCTCATAGGAACCCAGGAAAGCAGGGAAGAGTGGGGACACTTTTTCTAGCGGAGCCATATGAGATTTGGTAACTCCACCCTCCTCAAAATGTGCTCCAGGAGAGCATTTTCAGTATCAAGGATTCTTAACCTCCTCAAATTGTGTTGCAAGAGAGCTTTTCCAGTATCAATAAAGAAAAATACATCATCTTCATCATGACCATTACATGCACCGTGAACCATCTAAATTCCCGACACCGTTGTTCCCTATCCATTCTTGAAAACCGATCATTAATACTTGTTGAATCAAGAATATAACCAAGATTTTTATTGAAAAATCTATGAAGAATTGAATGACTAAACACTTACAGATGATTGTTGTATCAAATTATCAATGAGATCATTTGTCCAGTGCCAAAGATGACACGATGAAGAAACCTCGGCAACATCTATTCTCAAATCTCTAAGGTGGTCATACATATGAATCACATTCCACATGTTCACTTCTACAAGGCATTTGTTTTGTAGATTCTGAAACCCTCGCCTTCCTTTCCAACCTGATCTGTCCCAAGTTGCTATGGTCGTATCCCTCTTTTGTCCTATAAAAAAAATATGCAATGTCTAAAAATAAATGTTTTTCCTCTCTATTGAGTGAGTTATTATAAATGTCTTATGTATCTCAGAGGGAAGTATTTGTTGAAGACTCCCCAAATCAACTTTCCAATTAGATATGTCTCTTCCATACAGAAGTTCCCCAAATACTTTCAAATATAGGGGCAATCCATTACAAACTTTTAAGAACTCATCTACGAGAGATTCAAATCCTGGGAGTGGATATGGTTTGTTGAAGGCATGGGCGCAGAAGAGCTCTCAAGAGTGTTGAATTTCAAGCCCAGTTACTCTGTAAATTGATGCGTTTTCAACTTTTGAGCCTCTTAGAACTTGCTTATCTCTAGATGTAATCAATATTAAACTCCTTGAATGGAAATCATGAGTTTGAACAGGCAAATGTACATTCCCCTGATTCATGTCGTCTACATCATCTAAGATTATGAAGGCATTAGAATATTTGAGAGGTTGTATGAGCATCTATTTACCTTCATCAACACTCTCTACTCATTTATCCAATCCAGTTAAACTCTTAAGAAGTTTTCTCTGCAACAAATTTAAAAAAAAATTATATGCCTGATCTCTGACATCAAATAAAAAAGCAGGATCTATGATAATCTGATTTCTTCCCATTGAAGAATTTTTTTGCCAAAGTGGTCTTTCCTACGCCACCTAAACCTTAGATCCCCAAGATTTGAGGTTTCCTTCTCTGATGTTGTTGCAATAGGACTTGATTTAAAAAAAAAATCAACTTGTAATCCAAAACTATTGGATATTCATCCACGTGCAAGTATGGTCTTTTCACCATTTCCAACACACGTTTAACTACCTTATCTAAGAGCTCCAACTCCATCTCCTCTCTAGTTATGCAAAAAAAAAAAAAAAAAGATTAGAGAGAAACAAACATTTATTGAAGGATCTGAGAAAAATGATTTA
Source organism: Picea sitchensis (assembly GCA_010110895.2). Taxonomy (NCBI): domain Eukaryota; kingdom Viridiplantae; phylum Streptophyta; class Pinopsida; order Pinales; family Pinaceae; genus Picea; species Picea sitchensis. Next base: position 8,420 of record SNQJ01S0229026.1, read on the forward strand.
AATGCTTGCTTAAAATCACACCTAAAAATAAATGAAACAACACATCAAAACAAATCCATAGTACTTTCATGAAAACAAAATAGATTTCATATCTGAATATAAACAAAATAGATTTCACAGCTGAATATAACAATAACCAAATTCCATGCACTATTTAAAAAAATAAAATTACAAACTATGCTTTGTTTCTTAAAAAAAAAATAGTAGTTTATGCTCTGTACAAAACTATGCTCTGTTTATGAAAAGAAGAAAAACATAGTATGCTCTGTTTACAAACTATGCTTTGTTTCTTCAAAAAGAAAAAAATAATAGTATATGCTCTATACGAGACTTTTGTTTATGAAAAGAAGAAAAACAAAGTATGCTAAACAATAAAAAATTTACAGCACTAAAATAACTTATAAGATTATAGAAACAGGTTTTCTTTGTAATAGATTTGGTTTGATTGTAAAACTGTGTTTATCAATATAAGAATTGACACTAAAAAGAAGGAAAAAAATAATGTATTTAGAGTAACATATGGCAGTTTCAAATTGTAAATCTATGTCTATTCATCAAACATAAAATACTACCACATAGACACATAGAGAGGAAAGGTTGAATTCTCACCCATTGCACACCTCCAACATGAAACCGCTAATGTCTGCAACAAGAGAAAGTGCATTTATCCAATTGTTGATAGTGTTGAAGTCATATCGTAGTTTCAATTCATGAGTTTTCTTCTCTGCCAAGTTTTGTAGTGCTTGAGCATAAATACCCCGCGTCCACCTGAGCTCAGAAGGTTCAACCTTATAAAAAATGGAAGAATGGGAGCCTTTGACTCCAACATCATTAGGAGCTCATCTAGGCACCATCGCGTGCAAACTGAAAGGGGGCCCCTTTTGAAACCTTATCACAAGTCGTCCTTACCACCCATTTTACAAACTCGTTCCGCCCTACTATACCAATGATTTTACAAACTCATTCAGGGTACTTTGGTCGTTAGCGTTTTGCATTGGGGTTTTCTTTGCAGATGTAATTTTGTATTATCGCTACTCTCAAGATCTGGACACGCATTTAGCATAAGCCAACGCCATCCAATCGCCTAAATTCAATGCATCTGGAAAAGCATTCAACATAAGCCAACACCATCCAATCGCTTTAATTCAATGCATCTATAGATGCATGTACACAGTCGTAGGATTTACATTTAAATGTCTTGTTGACCTGTAAGAAAAATCACCAACTCTCCATCAAACTTACCAAACACCGCGGGGCCAGAAAGAATGTCCTAGAGATTGATGTCAATTACAGACGAGAACTGCAAATTTTCACATGTTCTTCTATGTTATCCAAACTTAACATCAATTACATACTGGAATGGAAAATTTAGACATATTATTGGATATACACTGATTTTTCCATTCCATTACTCCATCAAAAGGGGTTGACCACCATTCTGTGATCTACATCAAGGTCGTTGATCAATTGAGGCCAGGGTAATCTGCAATAGGAAATCATATTCTCATTTTAACTTACATCTATTAAGAGAATGCCAATTAGTAAAGCTATTTATATCTTCGGTGAGCCAGGCCAAATGGTATACAATGTAATCCTCCATAGTAACAATAATGACCTGCTTGGTCATTGGTGCGGTCACCAGTCTGGCCCTTCACAAACAAAATTGCTTACTTCCTGTATACAAGAGGAGAACACAAGTTCATTGCATAAGCATATCAAAGTTAAAAGCATTGGAAATCTCCGACAATTTCGGTTTCAGTAAAGCATTTAGTTACAGTAGGCGCTTATTGTAAAGCTTTCCATGAATATAATAAAGCATTCCTGCTTCGAGGGGTAATGAAATCATCGTTACAGTAGGCACCCAAGCTTTCTTGTCGTTCTATTTAGTCCACTTTGGTTGTTGAGACTGTGTATAAGAGACGTGAGTGACCAGCATTGCAGTCGAAGGAGACGAGTTGGAGTCGGTGAAGGAGATGGAAGTCAGTGAAATAGAGTATTGACCGATGTTAATAAACAGATGTCAACGTCGTATACGTTTTTGACATGTCAGCTTCGTATACGTTTTCGACAGACGATGAAGTTCTTAGAGGAACCTCCCCTTAAATACACCTTCGGTGTAATTACATTGATATTATACTCTAAATTATGGATTTAAATATATATAATTAAATGACTTTGTTATTACACCTTTACAAAGAATTTTCCTACAAGTTTCTTTCACCTTATATTATATTATATATAACATTTTCCTACATATATTATATATATATATATAGGTGTTGGCTAAACGCTCTATTTTTTTGGTTTTGGAATTGGTCGGAATTTGGCCATGTAAATTTGAACAAAATCTCTATTTTTTATTGTTTAAATTACCTTTTTGAATGCATAAATGAATTCAGCGTGTTGAAAAACTCATGGGGCACTCGGATTATACAAACTTAGCAACTCAAATCTGCAGATCCAACCATTCATCACAGAATTTCGAACAAAATCAAATGAAAAAAATAACCAAAAAACCCTAAAAAAGTAGAACATTTAAACTACTGCTATAAAATTTGTTGATTTTGTTTTTACACCCTTGGAAACATAGGCGTACCAGCAACGAAGATTATTCATTATATCATGACTTATAAAGAATCTTTCACCTTATATTATATTATATATAACTTTTTCACCTTCCGTATATATATATATAATTGGTTGATTGTTTTTTTTACACACTTAGAAACATAGGCGTACCAGCAACAACGAAGATTCTTCATTATATCATAAATCATGAATTTTATTTTATAACCGTAGAGGCGGAAAGGATCGCCATAGACTTACAGATATAATTTGTTCACTTCGTTATTACGAACACTATTTTTCATATTAATATTGCAAAAAATTATATTATATAATTGTCATCATATCAATATGTATCTTGAAAAAATTAAATTATATAATCGTAGAGGTTGCAAGGATGGAATTATATATATAATTTGTTGACTTTTTTTTTTTTCAATAAAAAAATCACTTATATTAGTAAATAAATATATAAATTGTCTTTTTTTCAAAGTTATAAACTGTAACAACTTTGTTCATCTCTTCCCCAAGTACCAAAAAACTCTTGAGTATTGTATCCATTACAAAAGTAGTTTAGAAAGTCCCCACTTATATACATATCTATATCAAAAAATTACATCTTTTATGTCCATCTTATGACTGTAAGTAACAAAAATTACCAAAGTAAAAGTTGTCTATTAAGATAGTACACTAAGGATTGATATCAAATCTTTCAAATATTTCATGATGTCTTTCAGATTCCTTTGAAAAATATATGTCATCTTCATCTAATAAGAGTGCTTCCTTAGAAAGTTGATCAACATCTTGATTATATGTTATGTAAATATGTTGAGCTTTGATTTGCTGAAATTGACCGCTCAACGATCTAATCTTAGTCATTCATGGCTGCAGAGAAATCAATTGTAGATTATTATCATTAGTAAACCAATCGATAATAACCATAGAATCACCCACCAATTGTAACTTTGGTACTTGTTTTATATATGCAAAATATAAAATTACCCAAAGTGCCAACAATTCTCCCTTGGTATTTGTTCCTTTTCCACAATTCATTTTTAGTCTATAACTGCCCAAGACTGGACATTTCAGAATGGCTCCAGCCCCACATTTTGTGCCTCTTTCCTGTGAAGCCCATCGAAAAAAACTACTGCCTAGTCCCAGTGAAGAGAAGGTGGCCTATCAATCCTTTTATGTATAGTGACATGTGCAATTTTTTGTTCCCCTAAGTCCTGCAGAATACAATTACAAACTCTAATACAATTTTTTTGTTGGTCTTCAAAAATCATCAAATTCCTATGCTTCCAAACCTCCCAGCAAATATAGCATGGGATTTCTTTCCATTTTTCCTTTCCCCTTGACCAAATTTGTAAATTGTCCTCAAATTGACCACCTTGTCAGTTGTTGACCACTTTTAATTCCTTAGTAATAGTCTTCTAGATACCAATTATAAAGCTACATTCCCCAAATAGATGTAACACAGTTTCTTCACTTTTCTTACACAAAACACAAATACTAGGACCCATAAATCCCCTTTTAATCAAGTTATCCCAAGTAAGTATTATTTGTTCCAGCAATAAATAGACAAACAGTTTAACTTTTAATGGTAATTGCCACTCCCAAATCTCTGAGTACCAGAATTTTGGCTCTTCTTCCCTACCCTCCATCACTTGAACTTTATATGCTTGTTTGGAATTAACTTGACCTTTTTTGATATCCCAAGACCACAATAACCTATCTTTATTAGCATTTAGGTAAATTCCAACACTTACCAAACCTCTTGTATAATTTGTCCATTCATCTTTTAGAACTCATTCCCGTCCTAATGATTCTGCCTTTTTCCACCTTGTAAAGCTAAACCCTTCCTGAACATTAGTCCCTGCATTAGCAAGGCATTCAATCCCTTGTTCCTTTAACAAAATAAAAATATTCTCAGACAATTTATAGAAAGAGTGAGACCCAACCATAGGATCAACACCAATTCTAATGTCTCTCCCACTCCCAGGCTTCCACACCAACCAATCAGAAATTATTTTTAAAGAAGAGGTAAGAGCTCTCCAAATATTTGAAGTACCATTCCGGTTTTTTCTCCCATGCCTGAACCACTCCTCAACAGTTTTCTTTTGAAGATATTTTTTCATTATCACCCCATGCCAAAGGCCTAGAATCATAAGACATCTCCATAAAAAATTTGCAGCCAATTCTTGTACAAAGATAAATATGTTTTTGATACCCCACCCACCATCCTTTTTAGGTTTTGCAAGCTTTTTCCAGTTAATTAGGTGCATTCCTTCCTTTTCTTTTTTGCCAGTCCACAGAAATCTAAACATCCTTCTTCTAATACTATTTAATACAATTTTGGGAATTTTAGCCATTGAGAGCCAATACATAGATATACTTTCAAGAACTGCTTTTACACGTATGACTCTTCGTCCTAGAGAAAGCCACCTATGACTCCAACACAAAATCCTCTTTTCAATTTTTTTCTCTAGACAAAGCCAATCAACTCCAGTGTAATAGTTTGGTTTAATGTAAAACCCTAGGTACTTAAAACCTACATCTATAGGTTTTACATCAAAAGGAAAAAGATCCTTCAATATATTAAGATCTTCAACTTCCCACCCAGCTTCTAAGAACATAGACTTTTGAGGGTTGAAGGCCATCCCTATAGCCTTGCAAAATAACTCCAAAACCTGCTTGTAAACTTCCCACTTAGAAATACTACCAATCCCAAACAATATTACATCATCCACAAACATTAAATGAGTAATACTTATCCCTCTTGCCACAGGAACACCTTCAAGTTTCGTATCTCGAACCTTTACATGTATAGTTATGCTCAAGCCTTCAATAACAAGAAGAAAAAGTAAAGGTGATAAAGGGAAGCCTTGCCTTAAACCCCTTGAAGATTTGAAAAAATTGGTAGGTTTCCCATTGATCAGTACAACAAAGTTTGTTGAGGTCACACACCCTAGAATCTAGTCAGTTGCTTCTAAGCTTAATCCTACCTGCCATAAAACAAGTATGAGGAATCCCCAATCCACCCTATCATAAGCCTTGACTAAATCCAATTTTAAGACCGATGCTTTAATATTTTTCACCTTTATGTTGTGTAATGCTTCTTGTACAACTCCAATAGCATCAGTGATTTGTCTACCCTCTAAAAAACCAAATTGTTCCTTAGAAATACCAATAGATAGAAAAGTTTTTAATTTGGCAGCAATGATTTTGGTAATGATCTTATACACCAGGTTGCACAAGGCTATGGGCCTAAATCCTCCAAAAGAATCAGGTGAGACGAACAAAGTTCCCTCACACAAGAATTATCCAAAATACTTGGAATATAACAAAATAATCCATATAGGACTGTAAATAATAAATGAATAAATAAGATATATAAGATATAATGAG
>SNQJ01S0229029.1:0-11803 GCA_010110895.2 Picea sitchensis
TCCACAAAGCGTCTTCCCGTGAGGGCTTTCACCATAAGGGGACCACTTTGGAGTTCATCCATATTTACTTCTTATAAACCATGAAAAAACAATAATGAGTCATATTTACATCAAACACTATTGGGTCCATTACCCAAAACTTTTTTCTACAGGTCTTTCTTCAAGGGTTGACATCAATGACAACCAACCTTAATCAACAGATACCTTTGTAAAATAGAGACTTAATTCTACACTCCTTTGGATCAAGACTAATGTTTCTTTAAAGGACACATTGCACTAGAGGTCTAATAATGATGGAAAAATCACCAATCATTGTTGCCTCAAACACTTCCTTATCTTTTAATAGAGTGATACCTTTATAAATTCCCCATGCCTCCATTCATTATTTGTCAATGTCCCCAATTCCCAAGCAAACTCTAGTTAGATCTATCCTTTTGGGTTATATATAAGTCCCTCACCCATTGATTTCCATTTTATGCACCATACAAATGAGCATATATTGTAGTCTACCTCTTTGTCATTGGAGGAGCTCCTTGTCTCCTAGTTGAAGTTTCCACTTGGAAGGTTTGGTTCTCTTTATTAACTAAATATTAGATTGTGACTCTTGAAATGGGATGACAGCTCCAATCCATGAATTGTCTTCCTCACAATTTTCCTTTGAGATACTCCATACTATATTTGATCGTATATTCTCTTGCAACAACCCTCTTTCTTGAGCGGCCACTCCTATTGGAGTTGGGGATTCTTGTCGAAATAAGTTGTGATTTCCTACAAGCCATTTTATACAAAAAGGTATCCAAGAATGACAATCCAAATAATTTGAAGAAAAATTTTCTTGGCTAGCAATCCAAGGTATATCCTTGGCCAATTCATGAACATTTGTTTCCAATATTGTGGGACAAGAACCATTTTTCCAAGCTCCAAAAAGGATAGAGACCATACCCGTTTGGTGAATTCACACTTTAGAAATAAATTACTAGTGGTTTCTTTCTCTACAAGGCAAAGCAAATAGTGGGATGAACTTTCATACCCCTTATTTTTGAGATTTTATGCCATTAATAGTTTTCCGTGAACCATGATCCAACTGCATCATTTTACTTTGGGGAGACAGTCACCATACCATACATTTTTCCAAATAGATGAGGGATGCAAAGATTCCAAGGATGCCAACTTGAGCTCATATCCTAGCTTGACTGAGTAGGTTTACTATCTAACCCACATCCCCTTGAGTCTTTTATAAGATTGTTTAAAGGAGATTCTCCATGAAGGAAATAAAAGAGAGAAGATAATTGATCCTTAAGATGTTTTGGAGGATTAAGAATATTCCAACCTATCCATATCCCAAATCCCAAGGAGTCCTTATTTGAGAGGTCAAATAAAGTGGATATTAGATTATCCATAAGCCATTCCTTGATACCAACTAATGAAACCACTTGATGGAGAGGTGGATGGCCCATAATTATATCTTCCTAGATCCCGATGAGCTTCCCATTTTCTAAGATCCATGAAAGGAAACCTCACATAATATGAATCACAACTATGTAGAGTCTTTAAATAGGGGATTCCCCTATTTAAAGGAGGGGATAATTCAAAAAACACAACCTTCCACTAACAAAATACTTCTTGTAGAGAGATTTCTTCCATAAATCCTTTTCCATAGAGATCATTATCTAGAGGATTTTTTCTTAATGCACTATATTCATTAGTACTGGATCTTTGATTGCTAATATTCCATGCTCTAAAGGGGCTTGAACTGTGGACCATTTCATCAAATGGAATATTTCACTATTAGATCTTCCACCTCGATCATAGAAACATTTAATTCTTCATACTAATTGAATACATTATGTCAATTGGAGTTAGAAATACTAAACCCTAATATATTGTCAACACTAACAAAACCAATTTGATCCACACTACTTTGCCTATTGGGTTGATCCATTCCATCCTTATTGTGCCCCTTTCAATTTTATACAAGCCCCTTCAATAATGTTATCAATGCATTTTCATGCTCTTTTTTGTTGAATGCTCAAACATGTTTTTATTATTATTATTCCATACTTCAATGCATTCTCACACTATTTTTTGTTGATTGGCCAATCATGATCTTTTTTTATATCATGTTATTCCATCAATGCATTATTGTTCTATTTATCTTGTTCACTAGCCAAGCATGCTCTTTTTATATTATATTATTACATACTTCAATTCATTCTAAATGGACCAATGCATACAATTTTTTATCTTATATTATTCCATGTAAAGAATTTGCTTGGGATAATCAATGACTATCTTTGATTGTAGTAGTTTGCAGATGCCCAGTTTGGCCATTATATTAGGTAGACAAGGATAAATATTGTTCATAATGGGTTTCAAATAGGCTTGACAACTAGCACCCACACCGTTAGCACCACATCAAGGATGCTCACAGATCCTTGTAGGTGCCATGTCTACTATGACTAATTTTTCTCAATGATAACACTGGGACTATAGATGAGTGCAAAATTTAATTTTGATGGCCAGTTGATGGCAAAGTGTAGGTGTCCAATTAATGGAAAAGTGTATATATCTTAATAGTGATGGCCAATTGATGTATGTGAATAGGAAAGATCGAACACTCCTTTGACATAAACGAGAATAATAGGACAATCCAATTTGCTAGAAGTTGAACAATGGACCAATTAAAAACATTGTGTATCACTTATCACAACATCAATTATTAACAATTTTGGATGAATTCAATTTATGGATGGATGTAATTTTAAATTTGTAATCACTCCAAAATTGTTCTATAACTGAAATTTCATCTATCCATATGCATAGTTGAAATGGTGTAGATTTCATATCATATATCACAACTTCTAATTTAGATTTCACTTCACAATGCTTTACATTGTTGAGGATTTTGCAGATTTGGTTCTCGTTATTTGCTTAGTCACATTCAATATAGAAATTAGGACAAATGCATCAAGAGTTGCATATTAAAACTATGTATAGTCCAAGAGACATTGCATCCAATTACCCATCCCTATAATTTTGTTTAAATGACAATCAAATACCCTCATTGCAAATCCAAAAAGGATTCCCCCGTGAGAGGATTCATAAAAAATCTGAAGGTATGCTATATCTTCATAGAATACTAAAACATTTCAAAGCTCAATAAGAATGGAAGAGTTGTTTCAAATAATTTCCCAAAGAATAATTTGTTTCAAAATGTTAGTAGATTGAAAAATAGGTTTGAGGTTGTCCAATGCATCCCATTCTATCTAAAATAGTTTTATCAAGTCAAATAAAAATAATTTTTCTCACTATAAGTGTTAAATGTTCAATGTTCCAATTATCATTGTGACATAATTATAAATAACAACTCTTCTTGCATATCAACTCTATGTGTAATAGGCTCTACTTGCAACTGTACTCATGCCTGAAAAACCACTTGAGTTAACTCCCACCAAAGTTGCTAGGATGATGCCAAAGGAACTCCTTGAAGGTTCCTTTGATTTCATAGAATTGACATGGGAGTTACTCCAGCATATGTACATTTAGGTTCAAAATATGGTTATTCCCTTTGAATGTATTGAGTACTTCAAAATAGGAGAACTGAGCCATCCAAACTACAAAATTGATCTATTTATCGTGTCAAAGAAAAAACTAAGGGTTGTGTACAATGTTGGCATAAATCCAAAGAATCCAAGGAATGCACAACCCTTTCATTTCTTGCAATAATTTTCAATTAAATATACTCGAGATATTTTTGTGGCTAATGCAAGTCATAGTCATTACACCAACATTATAGCCTATATACGTTGATAGGTTTATTAATGTGAGATATTGATGTTATGTTGTTACACCGACATTATGATTTCCATTTTATGTCATGCATGTAGATTATATCATATCGGTGTTATGGTTATATATACGCTAGATCTATTCTTTGTGAGTCTTAGGATTTTGTGGGAACCCACGTTATATAATGTTATTATAATTGTCATCAACACTTGTTTTGCTAGTCTATGATGCTTTGACCAAACTAAAATTCTAGCTTCAAAACCTTATTACTCATCTCGTATCATTAAGGAAGCATTGGAAATTGAAAAACATCCTAATAATTTTAATAAGGAAGATGACTACAAACTTAGCCAATCTTGGAAACCCAATATCCATCGTATTGATCATTGATTTTTAGCCCTTCTTCTTCTTCTTCTTTTTAACAATTTAATTTAGTTAAATTAATTTATTCATTGATTCATTGTTATTATTATTTTTTTTCCTCTTTCTTTTGATTTATTGGTAAAATTTTATTTTATCCATGCCCTAATATTATTCATTCCCCTTTTTCTTTCCTATTTTAATCATTTTTCATAATGGTTAAAACTTATTTTCCACAACAGTTAAACTTAATTCTTAATCCTATAAATATCTCACCAAGCAGTGTTTTGTATTATTATTTCAACTTTGTTTGTCCCTAATGATGGGTGGAGTGTCCTCTCAAAACATTGTATGTTTCAATATTTTATACAAAGTTTATCTCTAGAAAGTTCAAGCAATGTCCTTAGAACCTATCATACATGTCATTAAGTTAGCCAATCCTAACATAGAGTTTGTCAAGCCCATTGAGTTTGTCAAGCCCATTTTCAAATATACATAGCCAAGTATTGGTTCACTATATTTTCCTTAATGGGGAGAGATTTATGGAAGGTTTAAAGAAGAGGATTACCCAAATGTGATCCCACAAAATGACCCTTGTGAAAAATATATCGATGAACATGTTTTACCCAACATAAGGAAATATCATCTTCATGATGTAGCTCCCTTGTGACAAAGATATCGATGACCATGTTTTTCCCAACATAAGGAAATATCATCTTCATAATGTAGCTACTAGACACCAAGTTCTTCCTTGTTCAAAAGTGATTGGATGGATAATCAATCACATAAATACTAATAATAAAATAGTCATAAATGGCCAAGGAAGGTGCATAGATTCATTTCAAGCTTTACAACTTGAGAAATATTACAAGCTTCATGAACCTCAAGTTTATGTGATCATGGGATGGGCAGATGAGCTTCATAAGAATCATGATGTAAGGAATATATTGGTAGGCTAGTGGGTAGAGGGAAAGATATTTCAAGAAAAAAAAGACAATATTTATACAACAACCAATTTAAGAGACCCATATATCTATGCTATGGAAATGGAGTACAAATTGTATGGAGAACAAGATTGTGTTCACTTCAAAGTTAGTTGGGTTCCACTAGTACACATTGTGGTTTTAAAATTTTTGTCTTTAATTGTGGAAATATCTTATCTCAAATTATGTATAGAGCATTGGAGAAGGAAAAATAGTTAGACTCTAAAATTCTTCCAAAATTTTATATGGCTTCTTACTTACTAGACATCATATGTGTGAGTAATCATTTTCCAGGTATGGGATGGCCTTGGAATATGTTAGAAATTTCAATATGTGTCTATTTTCATAATTTGTGGGAATATAGGTATAAAAGACAATATGCACACATATGTGATAATTTCATGGCACAAGTGTTTAAGTTTCTTTTCTGAACACTTGCCCTAAGACCGAAAAAGGAAGCAAGACAATTGCTTAGTAGTGTTTGAGATTGGTACTTTCAAGAACATCATATTTATTTGATAATTTATGGAGCTACTACACCACCACATCTCTTTCCCAAACAAGTTCCTAACGGGTTGGTGTTGAGGGAGATAGCTTATCAAACTATGCAATTTCAATGCATCACTAATAAAATGAAAGTGCAAGGGATTTATCCCATATAACATATATATTGGGCATTATGGGTTGACTAGTTCTCAATATGCAAAAAAGGAAGTCGTAGCCATGCTAGAATATGTAACGAAACCCGTTGTTACGACAACAAGCCTCACATAACAAGTACAATTTTTTTTTTTTGTAGGAAGGCAATAATGACATTACTCTCAACAACACAACACGATGACGAACACAACACATGCAACTCATGCAACAACAAACATAACGACCTAACATATTATCTCATCAAGCATCAGGAATAAGCATACGACATTCAAATAGACGAAGAATAAGAACGAATACATTCCCGTCCTACCCTGCAATGGTTAGGACCTCCAGGACACATAAGCAACGCTCAATCCCACGTTCCCATCAATTTTGACCATTTAAGGTCTCAAGGCTGAGGAATGTTTTGAGGAACAAGGAGGTGTCTACATCCCACTTGACACAAACAAGACCAAGCCGACTAAGCTAACTGCCAACATCAGATCAACCTACGCAATCAACATCAATGACACAAGTGACTAGAACTCTTATGACGAGCGAGAAAAAAACACAATAATACATTATAGGAAAAAGTACTAAACATCAATTAAAACAACCACCTCTTCCTAAACATGGAGGGCATGACCCAACCAAGTTTCAAATGTGCTTATCTATCAATGCGCGCAATGATTCGTTTTAGGGAATCATGTTGCCACATTGCGACAAACGCACTAGGATTCCAAGCACACACGTAAAATCTCTAAACCGTCAACCAATACATAAAATCCAACCTTTTCGAATTCCAGTTTGCATTGACATACATTATACGAACCATAAAGAGAGCATTGTAGTCAATCTAGCTAAACGAGGCACATGGTAACTATATTCAATATAGGTTTGGAATTGCGCAATAATCTATAAGTATCTAATTAATATTTTACCCTCATAAGACCATTTCAAGCACATTATATCCAACCTCAACCTCAAGTTAAAAGCATACAATAACACTTACCTACCTTCTTTTAAAATCTAACAAGGCTTAACCATGCTTAACTTCCTTAGCTCCAGTTATACCAATGCAATGCTTAACCTAAAATATAACAATGTTTTTCCTAAAATACAATTATAACAATGCTCCTCTTAAATTATAACAATGCTTAATTAAAATATAACAATGCTTAATTTGAAATTATCACAATGCTTAACTTAAATAAAACTATGCCTTTCTTAAAATATCACAGTGCTTAACTTAAAATATAACTATGCTTAGCTTACAATCTTCACTGCCAGCGCTAACTATTGCAATTAACTTAATTCAAAAATTAACTAAACATTAACTAAATTGCCATTTGCTGCTAGCGCTAACCACTAAACATTAAAAATCTATGCGTGATTATTTAAAAACTGGGCGTAGTTGCTTAAATCAATGTGTATTTATATCAAATCGATTGTAAATATTAAGGATATAAAATCTAGGCGTAATTAAACCAAAGATTCTTGGAATTGGAGGTTACATTTACCAGTTGTCAGAGTTGAGATTCACAACCAAAGGAATTTTTTAAATATTTAAAATGTGGGTTAGGATTCTTAAGTGGCCAACTGACAGTAATTTCGCTTCCGTCCTAACATCTCAGATAGTCAGTTGCTTCATTTCCTCCTAAAACACAATGCTAATAAAACTCACTTTAACTCATATCAGGGCTACCCAACTGACAGTGCCACGTAGAGTAGTACAGTACACACTATTGTTATCTCCCTATGGATATAAATTTGGAGCCTAAATGTATACTTGAATCACCTAAAGGGAAATTATGTTTTAGAGATTAATCAAGAACTGTCAAGTGAAGTTTTTTTTTATTTTTTAAACAATCTATTTTAAAATAATGAACACCCACAACGCCCAAGTTTTGGCATTGGGCAGTCTTTGGAATTTCTTTCCACTATGTAAGGATCTTAATAAGTTTATTAAATAATTTAAAATGGAGATCTGAACATCTCCAACGATAATCGTATAAAAAATAACACACTCCATACAAAACTGACCAGCAATGATCGAACTCACATAGCTTGGTTTGCAATCAAGGAAGAGTCCCTTCAACAGACTCATTGAGGATTTAACTAGAATTACATCATCAGATTTCCAGTATGTGATATCAATGGTTGTTGCCATATTAAATTTTTAAGGTACCAACGACAAAATTTCCAATACTGAAAAAGTTGATCATCCCAAAAGGACCTGAAGATGAATAATCCTCTATCGCTGCTAAGCCCGACACAAGTTATGGGTCGATAAGAATTTACCAGTTTCTGTGCATAATTGAACTAAGTAATTTTTGGAGTGGGTAGAGCGTTTGGACGCAGGAATGGTCTGAAGGAAAATGATAAATTATAGACACAGGTTCTAGATCACAACTGGAGACTTCTGGACAAACTTGTTAAAGATCCGACCATCAGATTAGATTGGGGTCTACGCAGACATCTGCAGGCGCTAGAGGTTAACACAACTACACAAGAATATTTAACTCTAGCAATGTATGAATCCTATTATGCAACACACAAATTAATATGCCCTTGAACAATTTTCAATGATTAAAGGAGATCTCGATAGAGCCTTCACGAATTTGTGGGTTGTTCTACAAAACCTTCATTGTTGCTGGGTTGGTTGCCTACTTATCAAGAGAGTAAATCACAATAATCGTAGAGGCTAAGGAGGGAATAAACACCCAGGAGAGGATTCCTTGCTGGGAAGAAAAATGATCCTACAGTTATTATCCATGCACAAGAAAGAAAATCATTTGAATCTAAATCTTTAACACTAGAGTGAAAGACAGTTGATTCGGCTCCTGACCAATTTCTTAGGAACGTACTAATAACTTAAAGGATAAAGGAACAAAAGATAAAAACAAAAATCTGCATCCAGACCTTCTCCATGGAGAACAAAATAATGAAAAAAAAACACAATCAAGGAATAAAGAAAACGCAGGCAGGAGATACAAAAGCGCAGGAAAGGTTTTGAGTCCGGGGCTCATTATGGCCATGCGCAATTAGACAATAACTTAAAAATAAAATATACGGTGGATAGAAAGGTTTATTATAGGACGAATCAAGCGACAAGGGGATTACATTGATAAAAAAATTCTCAAGGAATCCATAAAGAGACCTACATTCTTACCAAAATTCGAAAGAAAACCATTTCTATCCTACATAACAGTTCTTCCAATGTGGTTATGTATGTACATATAGTTTTATTTTTATTTTATTAGATTACCATTACAAATTATGATTTTATGAAAAATAATCTGTTACAATTACCGTAGAAATACATGTGCAAGGAAATCTCATGGCAATGAAATTGTCATCCGAATACAGTGAAATAAACAAGTGTAAATTAAATTTTATTGCAAGTAAAAACTTTAATAGGTGTACCTTTACCGACGATGATGAGGCGAAGATGTCCTCCCGTGCATTCGCTCCATCCAGATCCTGCTTTCCGACCGATGAGACCTCACCCGTACTTCCCAACCAACGCTAGGGGTAATCTTCTTCCCCCTAATCCCCCCGAGCCGCAAAGGGGCCACACACACGATACCACAGAATGCTAGCACCCAATTTGCCTCGCAAGGTCGAGCTACCACTCATTACCCGAGCTGGGTATCCCAACTCCCACAAGAGAAAGTTCAACCAAGATGAAATTTCAGCAACGCAACATTACGCAAGCCAGTTGTGATCCATACTCCTCCTTCACCATAATTTTTATAGAGTTTCTTAGTCATTAGTTTCCAAAACCCTCATTAGATTCCTTTTTCATTTATTTAATTAGGAAAAACCTCCCCCGTACACATGTCACCTGATCCCCTAGTTTCACAATAAAATCAATCAATTAATTAATTAAATATTCCTATTTCCCTCACCCACTCAAAAGCGTTCCTAAAATCGCTCCTCGATGTCCCATTATTCCCTTACAATTCTTAAATGACTTATGCCTTACTTAATTCCTAGTTGAGTTCATAAATAGAAAGTTCCAAAGGACAGATTTCTTACTAAGTTAGACATTCCCCTTTTTTCTTAAGTTTCTCCTTTTCTTTAAGTTTCCCTTTTTCTTTAAGTTTGCCCCCTTTCTTTAATTTTCTCTTTTTCTTTAAGTTTCCCCTTTTTCTAACTAAGTTCAGAATTAGCAGGTTTAGACAAAAACAACCAATTACCCCTTGTTTTAATTAAACCTTTATTAAAATTTCCACTTTAATTATTAATGCTTGAATTTTCTTTACCCCCTTCTTGTTACATGTCTAATTATTATTATTTTGTTTTTGTTCAAAGGTTCTATTCAGACCTAGGTTTTCAATTCACCAGGCTTGTTGACAGTTCTTAAGGGAAAAATTTGTTATTAAACTTTACTTATCACATCATTCATTTTAAGGCTGACAAGGTCCTAAGGAGGCATAGTTTTCTAGG
Organism: Picea sitchensis; assembly: GCA_010110895.2. Classification (NCBI taxonomy): domain Eukaryota; kingdom Viridiplantae; phylum Streptophyta; class Pinopsida; order Pinales; family Pinaceae; genus Picea; species Picea sitchensis. Next base: position 10,224 of record SNQJ01S0229029.1, read on the forward strand.
TACTAGGTTTATTAACTTACCATAGTTAAAATTGCGATGTGCCCTTTAGGATGCACTACATGCTCCAAGGGTGCCACTCTCCTATTTCCGTTTCATTTGCGCGACATGCCCTTCAAGATGCACTACGTTCTCCAAGGGTGCCACTAGCCTCTTGACTAAATTTGGTAGACGTCAAACCCCTGTAGTGTTGGAAAATGTTTAACAGGTAGCATATGCTTGTCATTGATGGCAAGTACAACAGTGAAGATGGCAATATCAAAGTGTGCATCGATGAAAAACAGGATTCGGAAGTGAAAGCTCAGGAGGAACAACGTCGAGGAGAACACGTGCAGCAAAGCTCAAGATACAAGAGTTCACAGAGGAGAAGGAAGACAAAGGTCGAGGCCATTGAGAACTTGTAATTCTCCCAAGGTTGGGAGGAAAGTGTGCAAAGCTCAGGAGGGAGCACAACCGCCGTCAGATCGACTAAAGAAGAAGATCTGGACCGTTGGTTTCTACGGCCAGGAGGAGCTTAGGAGAAGTCTATAGAAGGGAGAGATCGAGAGCCGTTGGATCTCACTCAGAAATCCCGTCAGCCGTTAGATCAGACAGGAGCTACACGAGGTTTACCATTGGGAAAAGCCAAGGTGAAATTCCGAAAGGAGGGTTGACTCATCGGGGTTTCACATATCGAGAATCCCGTGAGCCAATGTATTGCGGCATTGAAAAGCTCAAAACCCCGACGAGTGGTAAGACTGCGGTCACAGGGATGACAGTCATATGGGCCAGGAGCCTAGCCAGGAGAGCTAGTGCATAAAGAGCATGTCGGGATTTGAGGGATCGCGAATCCTGAGGACATACATGTTTCGACATGGGAAAGTCCGAAACCCCGATGAGGAGGTTTGGCTGCGGTCATATAGGAGAAGGTCACGTGGACCACGAGCTTAACCGGAGGGCTAATTGAAGTTAGAGGCGTCAGATCCAAGCACAGGGTCCGACCATCGTTGGATTGAGGAAAACCTGCACGACCTTTAAAAGTACAAGGAGTAGAGGGCTCACAAAAACTCGATGTAATCTGAGCCGTCAAATCAAGATCACATCTGAACCGTTGATCGGAGTTTCGAGGATCGTGTTTTGGAAATGTCAAAGAAACAATGCAATAGGAATCTCGATTTCTCGATATGCAAATTCCTGGTGTAATCTGAGCCATCAGATCAAGATATGATCTAGACCGTTGACCCGACTCACGTCAGTAGACCACGTCAACTAGGAACACATGGCACAACCAGGTAATGACAAGTGTCAGACTAATTCAACATTTCAGGCACATGTAAGTCACGAAACAGAGTGACACGTGGCAGTATTCAATGCATGTCAATCCCCGTATGACGTCAGTAGATGGACACCTTGTCGGAGTTTCGGGGATCGAGAGTTGGACATGTCAAAGATTATTGACATCAGGAATCTCGATATCGCGATATATGAAATCACGATGCAATCTGAGCCATTAGATCAAGCTTTGATCTGGACCATTGATTCCAGTCAATGGAGAGGCATCGAGGATCGAGAGTTGGACATGTAAAAAATTATTGACATCAGGA